>PVHY01001058.1:0-15729 GCA_004024945.1 Uropsilus gracilis | reverse complement strand
TAAAGTGAGTCTTGGCCCCCTGTCTTGTCAGCCTTTTAAGACGTTCTTTACTTCATTTGATTGGTTTCGATCACCCTTTCCTATGAGTTGTTTTGGATCCAGAATTGCTTTTATGTGCGTAAAAAAAAAGAAAATAGAAGCCAGAAACCTGATTAGAAAAGAAATGAAAGCAATTCTGTAAGGGTCTGTTCGTCATGAATCCAGCACTGCTACGATATATGAGATAGAGAAGGAAGCTCACCTCTCACCTGGAGGGTTGCAATATCCTCCTTGTGGAACAAAATCATCTCTGATGCATTCCCTTTAATCTACTCTCTACCTTGCAGCCAGAGGGATCTTTTCAAAATGCAAGACTGATCTGGTAACCTCTTATTTTGGAAATCTCTCGGTTATTTCCTCTTGCTTTGAAGTGAAAACCAAATAAGGTTTGTATCTTACTCTCCGGCCTGCTAGTGCATCACATTCCCACGAACTTCTTCAGCTACAATCACATTGTTCTTTTTTATTTTTGATTCATGATCTTCAATTTAGTTTATTTTCTTTTCTTAAAAGTGTTTATTTCTGATTGAAATTATATTTGGATACATCTATCAGGTATCACTATCTTATTGCACACACCAATGTAGTCCAGCAGCATAAATGGTATCTTAAATATAAAGTAATTAAAGTAGGAGTCAGATAAATACAGCCATATAAAATAACCCTCGTTAGCGCTACAGAACTAAATTCACGGTCCTTTATTTTACTGTCTGAAACTGTCTTGTTATAGCTTTAATTTGTGCTATTTCCTTTTGCTAGACTGCGTATCTCTTACCCTAGTCATATAATGTATTTTTATTTATCTTTCCAATCAACTCTAACTGTATTTCCCAAAGATACCTCTAATATCCTTGATCAGTACAAATATCCACTCCAAAACAACAGTATTCTCCCTTGGGAGCAATATGTGTTTGTTTGCTTGTTTGTTTTTCCCTTTACTGATGTTCATCTCCCCCTCTGGACTAAAGAACCCTGGCCTCCACCTCTGCTTTTAAACTATTTCATATATTGAGGATGTTTATGTGGGGAAATATGGGACTGAGAAATGGGTATTTTCCCCCTCCCAAAGTCAGAAATATGCACCTTTATTATTTTTTTCCAGAAATGTTACCTAGCATCTAAACTCTTCTTTCTTTATTATCTCTACTTCTGACTATAATGGGTCATCTGAGTTCAGATACTATATTATTGTTACCATTTCCTCATCTCTCTAGAAATCAACTACAACTGCATGGATGTTTTCAACAAAGTCCTATAACACTTTTTCCCTTTGTCTGTCAACTCAGGCAACTAGATGATTAAGCAAGACAGAACATACCAAGAATGTACATTGCAAATATCTTTTTAGGTTCATCAGGGACCACCAGTTACTTATGAAATACTCTAAGCATGATTTTGCTGTTGTTGCAGAAACTTTCTATCAAGAACAGATCCATATGGTCACTTTTGTTATTATTTTGTTTATTGCATTTGGTAGTGGATAATATACTTAACTTCATTGGACCTCAGTTCGTTCATCTTTAAAACCATACGATCAACTTAAACCAGGAAAAAATCATAGCTTGTTATCTTTTCTGAAAAGGATTAGTCTTGGGCAATAAATTTCTTAGTTTTGTCAACTCTGAGAATGGAAGGACTTTCTGAAGACTTTCTGATTTCTGAGTCTTACTGTATTCATTTAAATGTTATATGCAAATCTCTAACCCATAGTAAATATTGAATTGAATGGTCTTTGTGATAGAAATTTTATTTGTTATATGTAAGTATGGGTATTTTAAAGAAATAGTACTATTTCATTGGCACTGTGAACAATGAACCCATTTCAATCTCATTACCTTTCTTTAGATCAGGAATAGCTACACTTCTCTAAAAGATATTTAACCAATAGTTTGGAGTTGTGTTTTAAAATACAAATTGCAAGGTCCTGTATCAGAGACCCCTATAATTGATGTAAGATCTGGTCATACAGGTGTTTAAAATTTGGAACCATATTTCACCAGGTATATTGTAGTACTGGGATAGGAAAGTACTATTTTGTGACACTGAAAACAGAATCCATAATAGTCCTGTTCTGATGCATCATATGTAAAAGTTACCCAATGAAGGCAATTTTATCTCCATTTTTGTTATATCACCTCCTGTTTATGCCAGGAATAAGAGCTTGGTAACATATTTTAGAAAGCTAATGGCAATCTACAAAGGTTGACCTCATGCCTATATGTTTAGGTAATTAATAAAAAAAGTATTTTGTACCCACCTATTATATAACCTAATATTACATGTAGACATTTTGTACTTGTTTAAAATAAAAATGGTTTACAATAAAACTGATTATGTTGGCAACTGTATCTTAACATGAAACATAATACAGTCCTAAAAATTCCTTTTTTATATAATAGTTTAACTGAAAATCATAGACTATAGAAAGTTGTACTCAATCAATACCCAATATTGCTAGGCATTGTGAAATGAAATATCAGAATGAAAGAGCTGAAGAAAGACATATTTATGAAAAAATTATGTGTATTCATCCACTGCACATTAAGGTGGAATTGAGGGTTTTGCAATTTTTTTCCTTAGTGATTATTTCAGAAAACTTCAAGAAAGCTTTTAAAACTTTTAATAATATTTATCTTTATCTTCATGTGGAAAATGACTTTAAGTTTGGAAAGAAAGAGAATTATGAAAAAAGTAAAAGGTACCCATATTATCATTGAGATATGCTCATATTATTTTATTAAATGTCTTGTTATACCATTTTTAAGAATTTATTTATGCCTGTATGTATTTATGTGTATGTGTGTATTTTACATTGTCTATGCCAGGGTTCTCCCACCCCCTTGTCACCCGTGAACTATCTTAATCTTTTGTACCGTGCCATATCCAGTTTCCCCTCTTCCCCCTTTCTCTATACTTCTGTTCTGCTGACAGCTTTAAATTTTCATTGTCCATTTGCTGGTTTGTTTTCCATATATCCCTCATATAAGTGAGACCATCCAATATTTCGCTTTCTTTCTGGCTATTTCTGCTAGCATGATTCCTTCTAGCTCCATCCATGTGGCTGCAAAATGATATAAGTTTTTTGACTGATGAGTAGTATTCCATTGTGTTCATATACCGAGCTCACTGGTCCATTCATCTATTTGGGAGCATTTGAGTTGTTTCTATATCCTGGCTGTTGTAAATAGTACAGCAGTAAATGTCCAAGTATGGGTGTCCTTTTGAATTACTGTTTTGTAACGTTTAGGAAGATTCCTAGAAATGGGATTGCTGGATCTCATGGTAATTCTATCTTCAGTAATTTAAGGGTCCTCTACACAGCTTTCCACAGTGACTGGATCTGGTTGCTTTCCCACCAGCAGTGGAAGAATATTCTTTTCTCTCCACATCCCTGCCAGAACTTATTGATGATACAGTCCATTCGTCCATTCTTACTGGTGTAAGATGGTCTTTCTTCCTTTCTTTCTTTCTTTCTTTCTTTCTTTCTTTCTTTCTTTCTTTCTTTCTTTCTTTCTTTCTTTCTTTCTTTCTTTCTTTCTTTCTTTCTTTCTTTCTTTCTTTCTTTCTTTCTTTCTTTCTTTCTTTCTTTCTTTCTTTCTTTCTTTCTTTCTTTCTTTCTTTCTTTCTTTCGACTAGATCTCGCTAATTTTGCTCATGGAACCATAGGCTCACGTTGCTCATGGTACCACTGACTCAAGAATTACACAGCCTCAGCTTCCCAGGTAACTGGGATTACAGGTGCATGCCACCACGCCCAGCTATATTTTTTTGGAACTAGATCTCGCTATGAGCCCCCGGTGGGACTAAAACCACAATCCCTGACCCCGGCCTTGGCTTCCTAAGCTACTGCTTATGGGTGTGCACCACCATGCCCGGCCTAAGATGGTATTTCAATGTGTTTTGGGTTTGCATTTTCCTGATTATTAGTGATGTTGAGCATTTTCTCATATGCCTATTGAACATTCGTATTTCCTCTTTAGAGAAGTGTTTTTGTTATGCCATTTTCATGGCTAACAAAACCAACTATAGAACAATGAATCATACAGTGTATATACACTGCTTAATCTTTTTAATGATGGCCATTTTAGATACATTCTCTATTTCTTCACAGAATTATTTCTGATTACTACATGGGATACCATAATTATTTCATCTGTCTCCTTTATTGACTATTATAACATTTTTAGTTTGTTGCTGGAATACTTATGCAGTATTCCTTTGAGATATTTCCTTAGAAAGGAATTACTGGCTCAAATGCTCTGCTAATTTTAAGACATGTTAACGTATATTTCCAAGTTGCCTTCCACAGAGACAACCGATTTTACTCCTCCACAACACTGCATTTATCAAGGTTTTTTTTTTTAACTTTGTCATTTTGAGAAGCTAAAAGCAATATTTCCTTATTTTAATTTAATAGCTACAATTTAAAAAACTCACGGCTATTACTTATGGTGATGTTTTTGTGCCTTAAGCCAACACTTGAACAATAATAATTACCTCCAACATACCCTTTGACAATATTTTCACATTTATTATTATGCATAATATCCCCAGCAGCCTTAGAAGATAAATCATGGAAACAATAATCATTAAAGTATGTAAAAAAACTTGACAATT
Organism: Uropsilus gracilis; assembly: GCA_004024945.1. Taxonomy (NCBI): domain Eukaryota; kingdom Metazoa; phylum Chordata; class Mammalia; order Eulipotyphla; family Talpidae; genus Uropsilus; species Uropsilus gracilis. The sequence continues at coordinate 11,073 of PVHY01001058.1, read as the reverse complement.
AGTTCTACAAATAACCACACATAGACCTCCCAGTTTCAAATTTAAACCAAGGTTTGTTTGTGTTTTTTTTTTTTTTTTTTTTTTTTTAATCTTGAGTCTCTGAGTTGATAAACGAGAAGAAATTTTTCCTCTGGATTAGTCATTTTTGAACAGAGGTGACAAGGTATGATTCTGGTGAACAAATGAGTTGACTGCTAACTAAGCAGTTTATTTCTTCTCAGGCTGTGGTTTTTTGAACAGATTGCCACAATTCCAATTATATAATATCACACAATGTCATTTTGTAAAGGCTAAATTCTATTTATATCTAGTCATTATTTTTGTCAAGCCTTCTATTTAGCACTCTTTGTGTTTTACATTTTTATTATAATAGTGACACATTCTTATTACAAATGTAATTAAACTACAGAAATGCATAAAATAAACTGTCTCATCTCAACAGAGTTGGCCTCAACTCTGTCCCCAAAATAAGCCTCCACTGAGTGTAATGTTAAACCTACAGCATTTTTAACCATATTTTTTACATAGTGAACTTCCGTTTCACATTACTCTGTTACATGCTCTTTTGTCATTTGTTATACATAAAAAATTAAATCTAACCTATTGCTAATGGACATATATGGTTTTCCCAAATAGAATTATTGTTAGCATTAAAGTCAACATTTAAACCAATATATTTCTAGATTAAATTGCAAGAAGTAGACCATCAAAAAATCTAAACTGAGAAAACTGAGTCAGAGGTGATTCACATTTGCAATAGTGATAGGGTTCACTATATTGCTTTCCAAAAATATGTTTCCAACGTATCCATCAATAACAAATCAGTGTTTATCCACATTCTCTCACCAACACTGAATATATGCATTATTTTTTATTTTTACTCTTCTCTATGGTGAAAAAACTCACTGTTTAAATTTGTCTATAATTATCTTGAATTTGATCATCTTTTATAAATTTAGAGTTATTTGGATCTGTATTTTTAGAAAAATGCTTTTTGTATCCAGTGCAGGATTTTTTATTCAGTTTCTAGTTTCTTCTTAACATGGAAATTTTCTCGTATACACATAAAATAGGAACTGTGATCTTATACATGTTTGACCATTGCTATTGTCCTTTAACCAGTTGTATATTATTTGATCTTGCACATTCATTATTTTGTGTAATCTTATCAACCTTTTATTCTCTTTCTAGGCTTTTGTTTTCTTTCACCATGTTCATGAAGGCAATTCCTGTTACACTATTATCTACATTATTATGGATGTAATTTTTGTTCTTCATTTTTAAATCTTAATTTCACTTGATGTTATTATCAACTAAAAAACTAAGGGTATATATTTAGGTAGATCTGTCCTGCATGTATTATGTATAATTGTGTGTGTATCCTCAAAATAATGGTTGTTCAAAGAAGCATATATTTTATTACAAATACTCAAAAGTTTTTCATCTGATATTTTTATCACACATTAAATTAATTTAAAAGTGCTTTGTAGTTTTTATTCACATTATTTTCAGTAAGTTATCTTTTATTTCAGTTGTATTATTTTTATTGAGTCAGTGTTTCTTTATAATACTGTAAATGATTTAGCAGTATAAGTTCATACCCCTTCAGATACATGTTACTATACTTACTATTAAAGCACCTATCATGTTTGTAATCTTTTAGTTTAGTTTAACCTTATGCCTATGCATAGGGTTTAATTACTTTTGTTTTAATTACTATAATATTGTATTACTTATATCTGGTAGGACTCATTCCATTCTATATCTTTTCTCATTTTTCATGGTTATTCTTATGTTATTCTTCCATAGAGAGAGTGAGATTTATTTTTTCAAGTAAGAAAAATTATGGCAATTTCATAAGGATTTGTACATCTAAAACTTGTGCTAGTGGAAGAGAGTAGATATTACTTCCTTTGGCCAAATTCCCATTGGCTATTGAAGCAGATACATAGCTTAGATTTTAGCAATTTGCTGTATCTAATTGTTTACAGTTGTATTCATTAGTAGCTATTTTACTCATCACAGACTAATTTCATGTAATGGAAGAGGCTAATTCAGTTTACTGAAACTGTAAAAAAGGAGTAAAAAGACAAATTTTCATTTTGTAACTTTAAGACTTTTGCTCAAATAAAAAGCCACACAGCTGTTTCTGGTCTGCTGGTTCTTGAATTTTCAAAGAAACTAAAAAGGCAAAGAAGTAACTTCCACAGAGAAAACAGAATGCCAGAGTATGCCATGCCTTCTTCTTCCTCTCATCCCAATTTGAATTAACACAAAATTAGTTGAGTTAACTAGTCCTAATATTAAATCTGGTTTTAAAATGTTAGACACACTAAGGTCAAGTTAAAATGGAAATATTCATAAAGGTATGACTACTTTTCCAAATATAGAGTGTGTCTAACTTACAACTAGTTTAACTCTGATAGTTCAGTCTATGTGGTTTATGCTTAGGTATGCTAGAAGTAAGGTGTTCAGAAATACTCCAATATGGACTAGATAGATGTGAGATTCCATGGGTAATGAATTCCAAGGTCAAGTTTCCATGTATCATTTTTTTAAGGAAAGTTAGTGTAATGTCTTTTTGATTTTTCAATCAATTAGAATATGTAGAAAAAGAGGATTCAAAATGTGAAGAAAATGGAAGCTTTAAAGTGAGATTTCTTTGAAGAGATCTGTTGTAGAGCTTTGAATCCTTGCCTTATATTTTAGAATAGAATAGGGTTTGTTCTTTCCCACCCCAATTCTTGTCATGTCAGTTTCAGCAAGAAACTTGAGCCCATACATGATGCCAAATGTTATTCCACATTTGGGGTCAATACCTGTTATACACCTGAGAAAACTAAATTCTATTCATGTTGTGACTTGAGTAGTACCCAGAAGGTCCTGGACTCAAATAGGAAGGCTTTTATGTGGGGGTATAAAAAAAGAATATACCCCAGAGTAATACTAACTTACAGAATTCATAGACTCAGGTATATCAGGGTATTGATTGTAAGTCACAACACAGGAGATTTTCTTGAAACTTTTCTACTAGAGCTTTTTTTGAAAAGTGAGACTTCAGCAGGAAGACAAGTGGTCTCTAATACAACAAGGAGTTGAGGAAGGAAACACAAGTAGAATTTAGAGTTGTGTCTAAATTCTGCAGGTGGTTTGTTAAATCCTAAGAAGGCAATGGAAGCCACTGCTCCAGAGAGAATATAACCCAGGCCCTCTCAGGGGCACCCACTTTAAACATCTACCTCAAAAACAAATCTCAAGTCACTAAGAATTGACTCATCTCCTTATTCACTTTCCTTCCCCTCTACCTGATCTTCCTGGTATCCAGATTTGACCCAATCCAATTCACTCAGCAGTTGGAATGTAGAGGAAGTATTCAGAGTAAACAAGGAGAGGGGGGAAAAATACTCTCTTGCCCCCACTGTAGGACTTGAGCCCAAAGCTGGTCTAGGCTGTTGAAGGAAAGAAAAATTATGCTAATTTAAATGTGAAGTTTTGATGAATATATAAGGCTGAAAATGCTAATACTGAGTTAAAATGATCCTAGGGCTGCTATTATCTCTGAAAGAACTAGAAAAGTCATGGACCTTGTCCAGCTTCAGTCCAGGGGAAAGGGAAATTTACATCCCCTAAATAAAACATAAGATAATGATCAAAATGTTTTGATAATAATATATTCTAGTCAGCTCAACAAACAAGTAGCAAATAAAAGAACATGAAATTAGAATTTATTAATTCTAGCCTAGAATATTACAAACCCACAAAGTAATTGAAATATCCTGGAGTCCTGAGAATATCTTTTTTCTCCAGGCTTATTTCTGTCTAATCTCAAATCTTGACATATACACCCAAACTCAAACACCGCTACACACACATTTCCTTGTTTTATTTTTAATTTAGCTAATACATGGATATCCCCATAAGGTATTATTACAATAAGACAACCAACACCAACTCACCCATAGTCCACCATCAACATCTATTGTCTTCTTTCCTCTCTGTTCTTATCCCTCCCCTGTTTCCTCATTTTATATTTCAATTTTTTTGTGAACTATCAAGGGTTAATATTTAAGCTTATCTTTATCTTTGTCTTAATTTAGTTGTTCTATATTCCACATATTAGTGGGACCAGTATTTATCTTTCTCCTGATATTTTCACTTAGCTTATCCCTTCCAGTTCCAGCCATCTTTCTATAAATGTCCATTTATCTTTTTTTTGGTTGAGTATATATCTATCCATAGTGTGTGTGTGTGTGTGTTCTCCACTCATCTTTTCTGAGCATGCAGATTGTTTCCATAATTTACTTATAGTAAATAGTGCTTTAATAAACTCGGAATGGCAAGTTTCTTTTCAAATTAGTAATTTTTTTTTTTTTAATTTGGGCAGAGGGAGATTCCTAGGAGTGAAATTATCAGGTTGCATGGCAAATCTGTTTAATGTTTTCACAGACTGCTTTCTGTAAGGGGTGTAACAGTTAGCATTCGTTCCAGCAGTGTAGGAGGGTTTCCTTTGGTTCATGTCCTTGCCAGCACTTTTTTATGGGGTTTTGTGTTTGAGGCATTCTCACAGGTGTGATTTTGATTTGCATTTCTTTAATAATAGGGGGGTGGTGAACATTTTTTCATGTGTCTGAATTCCAAGTGTCTTCTTTGGGAAGTGTCTTGTATAGTTCTTCCCACTTTTGATTGGATTTTTTTGTTTTCTATTTATAAAGCATGAGTTTCTTATACATCTTGATATCAGTCCTTTGTCCAATGTGTGATATACACATATTTTCTCTCATTTTTAGGGTATCTTTTGCTTCAGTTATGGTTTCTTTCACTAACAGAATCATTTTACTCAGACCTTGACTCCCAAGGCTTCCATTCACTCATCGAAAAATCTTTAATATAGATTGCAATCACTATACTGTATCTGAAGCCTGAATTCATGGGTTCTGACCACTTGAACAGCAGATTCTTATCATATCTTATTCATCTATATCTATAGTCATGGGAATTGAGGACAAACATTTATGACTCTTTCCCTCTCAGTACTCTGCACAGCATTAGCTTTATATCCCACTACATGCTTAAGATTCTTGAAAGATTTTATGGACACAATAGTAATATGTCATTAACCTCACCAAGGGTATTTTCTTTCATGCAGTTATTCTTCAACCCAATCATGTATGTATCTATTTATTAATCATTTACTTAATATTTATATATATTTAAAATATTATTTTATATGCCATGTAATAAAAGCTAAAACAAGCAGGCATAAAATGTTATAGCAAGATACTAAACAGAAGGGTTTAATTCTTAGAACTATAGCCCAAAATAATAGATGTTTGTCACCAATCTTCAACATTTGAACAAATATATCAAGATTAACAGTAACCTCTTCTTTGGAGGGGTTATTAGAGGGCTTGTATTTCTCCAGTTCTTCAGAAAAGATCATGTTTTATTACATGACACTCCCATATAAATAGTAAATGCTGATTTAAAGCCTGCAAAAATATATTCACTGTGGTGAAATGCGTATCTGTGCCCTCAGAATTCATTTTGTAACTTCACCACCAATGTCTCCTAATGTGTTGGCTTTAGGAGGGAGTGTATTGGGAATGCAATTAGGTCACAAGTGTGGAACACCCATAAATGGGATTAGTGTCCTTATAAAATTATCCATGGATAGAGTTAGAGGTCTCTGTAAATGACATGTGAGGACACAGTGAGAAAGTGGCCACGCACAAACAAGTGGGCTCTCACCAGACTGATTGCTCCTTCCTATTGGATACAACAGTCTTCATTTCTGTGAAAGAAATGTTTGTTGTGTAACCACCCCATCTATGGCACTTTATTGTAATAGCTCAGGTTACTGTGACATCTATACATCACAAATGAGCCCCCAGTTTGCATCATGACAGAAAACATCAGCATCTAACACCCCCATTTTGGGAGGGTTTTACATTCAAATAACTGCACCAATCACATGAGAACTTTTAAATCCGTTTCCATTGAATTTTTGCTCCCTGCTTAGCTTATGCCTTGAATGGACTGAATTAAAGTGTGAGAGATGGATGACAGGGAAGTGCACAGACAAGAGTAGCTACGGAACCTGCTCAAGAATCCTCTTCAGCTTTTGAGGTCTGATCGTTGCCAAGAATTATGCTAGAAAGTGGGGAAACTGAATTGAATAAAAGATCAAACTTTAGATCATGTTGCATTTAACTTGTTTTAATATCTGATAATGAGCATAGAAAATATAACAAAATTCTTCTTTTCAAGATTTTTCACTAATTAACAATTTTAGCAAACTGGTTAAGCACCATTTTTTTTAAGCACCATTTTTAAGAAGTTTAAGGTCTGTAGATACAGAGGTTGTATAAAAGTCAGTGAGATGCAGTTCATTTATTCAACCAATATTGACCAAGGACTATATGCAGGTGCTAGGAATATAACATGACCCAGTATCAGATCCTTTAATATAGTTTTAAAAATAAGTGCTGAGAAATTGAAGAAGCAGTTCTGTCTTGGGATTTGTGAAAAGGCTTCACTTTAACAGTGTTTTTACTTATCTTTACAAATGTAGACATTTGTTCAAGATAGGGAATACCAGGGAACAGAATGATGCAGAGAGAGAAAGGGAAAAGGTTCAACTAGGATGGTAGCTATGTGCAATCAGTCAGCATGATGTCTTGGGTAAAACAAAGCTACTGAGTCATGCAGACCTATGTTTGTAACTAGGTGATATCTTACTATCTGACTAACAGCTGAAAATTGCATTAGCCTCTCTGGGCTACATTTTCACACCTCTTAAATTTTCCTCAAATATCAGATCATGAATAAAATATACCTCCTCACCTGCAGTGAGGCTTATGCCTCCTCAACACCCACATCACTGCTGTGATACCCTCTATGTGTCTAAAGCTGTCTAGATGGTTGGTAGGATTCTGATCTTTCCTAATACTCACTCTGCTGAAATCAGTGATGATCGTGCCTATGGGAGGATGTGTTTATCAGAAAAGACATATTTTCTCCCGAAGTGAAAATTACTTACCTATATTTTAGATGAAAAGGAAAATAATACCATAAGGAGGGAAAAAAAGCAAATCAAATAATGTGGAAAAGAAAGGAAGATGTCATAGATGAATCACAACTCTGTTGCTCATAAAGCAGAGTTACATATATATGCAGATATGACTACATATCTGCACATGATCATACAATCCCCTTTCATTGAACAATAGATAATATCTCTCTGGGATATGTATTGAAGATGCTTTATCTTATTTAATGCATCTAACAATCTTATCATGTTGGCATTCGTTCATATGTATGATTAAGTTGCAGATCAGAGAGCTTAAGTAAATGGTCCACAACAATATATCTACTAAATCACAAACCAGTTGTCTGTGGTTCCAGAACCCCTTGTCTTGCCAGCCATAGAATAGTGTCCTTTTGCTAGAATATTCTGTCCTAGAGGTGTTTTCACCCAGTTCCCAGAATCTTAGAGTAAATTGAGATAGGTATGTGTCAATTGGTAACAACCTTTGCTCCCTTCACTTTCATTTCCACCCATAATCCCTGGTCAGGTTCACACTATGATGCTTCATTTCTTCACATTGGATGTGAGGGATTTCTTCATCTAGTACACTCATACAAGTTTCAGAGACTGACTTTGTTTTTGGTTCTAGGACTTATTTCTTTAATGTATCCACTCTTTCCCCTTCCACATAGGTCCTAGGTGTTCGTTTAAATAGGTTCTTTGGTGTCCTTTTGACATTTTGATTACATCATTATCTCTACCTTCAATATGATATTGATCTGGAACTGAAAACATCTTTTTATCATTTTTTTAATGTCAATAATGTGGAGGTATGTGAAAATTGATCACTGATAAGCAAGTTTATAGTTTGTTTCCTATCCATAGAAGGAATTATAGGTTGTGATGGATTAATTCTTTCTACTATTCAGTCACTTGTCCAGTTAACTTGGAAGCCTTTCCAGAAATTGGATGTATAATGCCCTGGTTCCCTCTGGTTATGTTACACTCCCTGAACAGGCTGCTTGGAAATACAGATGCATTTCTGACTCTGTTATTATGTTTTCCTAATGGCCATATAGACATTGTGTAAATTCTTTACAGGGAGTTCAAAGGCTATTTCTTCAGACAATAGTGACAAGCCATACTGTTTGCCTAAGAACTATTGGTCTCAGCTCATCCATGTATGGTGTCTTTCCTCTTCCCTTCAATAGGGAATCTTCCCTGCATCCACCTTGAAATATTACCTCCATTGTGACTGGCACTTATTAACTCCATTAAGGCAATGATAAGTCTCAGTAACACTTCCTATTCCAAAATTATTAATATAGAATTGAAATTCTACTGGGCACATTAACAGAGAGAAGGAAGGATTCTAACCTCTGCTACCTCAAATTTTTACCAATTATTTAAACACACACAGGATAATCACCCTTTTAGACAATCATTGAGTTCTAAGGGTATTTTTCCAGTAAATTGCACTTTGTCTGGTAGATATCTTCTAAAGTTTTCTCATATACATGAATGTCATGTGAGTAGGATCATATTATATGCATCCCTGAGGGACTTACATAAACTAAGACATTAGCATCATTGATTTTAACATCACTATCATTTCTGCAACACCTGTTTTGTGGTAAGCAATTTGCATTTATTCTGAGTCAGTTCTTATCACAGAATTACTGAGTAATTATAACCATTTACCTTAAGAGAAAGCCAAGGGCCAAAAATAATAATTTGTCTCTTCCTTGATCATAAATCTAAAAATGGATGGATTTCTCATCAAGGTTTGCCAAAGGTAGTAACTACTTTTCTTCTCATCACATTGATCTTCAATATTGAAATTAAAAAAAAAAAAAAGATGAGATAAAGTGTGAAATGAATTATCCTATGTAGTGCAAAATATTACTTAAAATATAATTAAATGTTCCTTTTGAGTTTCTGTAGCATTCATGGGTAATAGTAAGAGTGTGGAAATAGAGGTATACAAAACCAAAATTTTAATTTGAATGCTATATTTGCCAGTTATCCTAGAATCCATCTAGTTTAAAATAATGATGTGGTGTAAGTTTCAAGTATTCACTGAGCGAGGTAATTTCACTGGTTTAATTCCAGGTATTATTTAAACGTCAACTCTGGGGTCATAATCCAGTCATTTTCACTTATGGTGTAATGTAAAATAGCCAAAATGCCTGGATTTTTAAATTCCTACTGAGTGGTCTCTGTAACTGCTTAAATAGTTGCACAGATTCCATCTTGCTACAAACATTACTCATGCAGATAAATTTTATATTTTGTTTTGTCAGGGAACCTTAAACAAAATTTAGAGACATACTAAAGAGCTAATTCACTTTTATTATTGGTATATTCTCTTACATCATAAAAAGAAAAGCTAGAAATTATAATATCTATAAATGATTTTTTTTTTAATTTTAGAGGATTTTCAAGAAGTCTTATATTCAGCTTTCATGAGACTCTAAATCTTCACTCCACAGCTTGAAAAAGGATTGTCCCCGGGACTTAGGTTGAATGTCTAATCACTTGATCTTCATTTCTTTCAGAAAGAGAAGGCACCAAATGCTCAGAGATTTGGTTTATGACTTAGGTGATTTCCGGTTTGATAATCCCAAGTAGAAAGAGCACAAATCAAGTTTGGATGGGGGTCAGCGTCAGCTGCTGTGCAGATGACAGTGACATCTCTTGATCCTTCAGTTCTTTGAGAAAAGTCAGTAGTAGCATTTATGAAGGGGAAGCAGTATCTTAAAGCACAGATCAGAACAAAACCCTTGCTTCCAGGAAACCAGGGGTGCTATTTTTTTTTCTAGCTTCACTGTTTAAAGTCTGTTTTTAGATTTTGCTTTTATCTGCATTCTCCTTGTTTTCATCTATAAGCAGCAAATATATCTTGAGATATGAAAATATAAGGGCTTACCTGGAAAAATTTAGTTGAGGCATTCTTTCTTCTTAAGGATAAAAATACATCAACTTTGACAATTTAAAGCAATATTATTAACCACACTTCACTTTTCTTCCTCTCCATCGATCTGACCCTCCCATTCTTGCTTTAAAATCAATGGTTCAAGAACAGGACCTGAACAACAGATGGTTATTAAGATGAACGATGGTCTCCAGAACCCATGAGATTACACAAAAATAAACACAATTTTTTAGCACATTTGTCTCCAAAATCATAGCCATAAATTTTGAAAGCACGCAATAAATTTATTTTATAATTGGTCACAAGTGTCAGCTTTGGGGATCTTCTAGGGAATTCAAAACAGACCGAAGATGAGTACAGATGACCTTATTCTCAATCACAACTCACCTTGAGGCAGAGAGTGATTGGATTAACAAGAACCTGAGCATCACACATAAAAACATACTGTCTGAGAGATTCGGGGTTGGATTCTCCTCCCAAAAAGAGAGCCACTCCAGTTATTCTCTTAGTCACCAATGGATATGTATCACGTTCCTCATGTGTACATGGAAGCAGAAAAATGATTCATAATCATAAAGTGAGATCCTTTTTGCTTTCTTAATTGCATCTTCTCTTCTATTCCTAAGAAGAATGACAAACTGAGCCTCCCACAACCGGCAGGGCTTCTGAAGGGGACTTTCGCTGTAGGTGAGGATTCTGGGGCCACCCTCAGGCATCTTATCGACCATCCAGGATCGTTGAGCAGAAGACCCTACCCCGGGCTCCCCCCGGGGTGGGGGTGGAGCGTTCCTAGTGGTGAGCCAAAGGAACTGTTAGCACAAGGGAATACACCTTCTTTTCAAATGCACATGGATCCTTCTCTAAAATTGACCAAATATTAGGACACAGGGAAAACCTGAACAAATACACAAGAATCAAAATTGTACCAACTTTTTTCTCTGATCATAAAAGCATTAAACTAGAAATTAACAATGAAGAGAAAGCAAGAAGAATATCCAATACATGGAGACTGAACAATATACTACTAAATGAAGAATGGGTAATGGAAGAAATTAAAGAAGAAATTAAAACCTACTTCGAAACAAATGACAAAGAAGACACAACATTCCAA
>PVHY01001057.1:6970-177372 GCA_004024945.1 Uropsilus gracilis | reverse complement strand
GAACAAAGATAGTCTCTTCAACAAATGGTGCTGGGAAAACTGGACTAAGACATGCCAAAAAATGGACCAAGACATCTCTCTCACACCATGTACAAAAATTAATTCAAAATGGATAAAAGACTTAGATATCAGACCTGAAACCATAACATACATAGAGGAAAACATAGGCAAAACCCTCCATGAAGTACAATTCAGAAATCCCTTTCTGGAATCATCTGCAGAAGGCAAAAAACTGAAGAAAAACATAAACAGATGGGACTTCATCAAACTAAAAAGCTTCTGCATGGCAAAAGAGACAACAGAAAAAACTAAAAGAAGCCCAACCAAATGGGAAAAAAATTTTGCTCTCCAAAAGAGTGATAAGGGATTAATAACACTGATCTACAAGGAACTCACACAACTAAACAAAAACAAAACAAGATGCCCAATCAAAAAATGGGGAGAAGAACTAAAAAGACATTTCTCCAAAGAGGAAATACAAATGTCCAACAGACACATGAAAAATTACTCAATACCACTAGCAATCAGAGAAATGCAAATCAAAAATACAATGAGATACCACCTTACACCAGTAAGAATGGCCCACATCAAAAAAACAGGCAACAACAAGTGCTGGCGTGGATGTGGAGAGAAAGGAACACTCTTACACTGCTGGTGGGAATGTAAACTCCTCCAGCCACTATGGAAAGCAGTATGGAGAACCCTCAAACTAATGAAAATGGAATTACCATTTGACCCAGCAGTCGCACTTCTGGGAATCTACCCAAAGGAGACCTCAATGTGGGTACAAAAGGACACCTGTGCTCGGATGTTTATCGAAGCACTATTTATAATTGCAAGGTCATGGAAACAACCCAAATGCCCCAGAACAGATGAATGGATGAAAAAGATGTGGTTCATATACACAATGGAGTATTACTCATCAATTAAAAATGACAAATTTGATGAATTTATGGAAACCTGGATGTACCTAGAAGAAATCATTCTAGCAGAAACGAGCCATATTGAAAGGGATAGAAATCAAATGGTTTCACTAATATATGGTCAACCAAATGAAACTGCACAGGGGAGAATGGGGACCAGCTGGAGCGGGTGGGAAGGGGAGGTGGTGGGTGACCCCCAGGGACTGAAATAATGTGAAATATATAAAAAAGAAAAGAAAAGAAAAGAAATAGGCAGACAGTATTTTCAGATATCAAGACTTAAAGCAATGAAGATATTGGTCAGAAAAAATAAAAAATGATCTCTTGATTCAACAGAGAGCCCAATTACAGGCCCAAGTATATATAAAATTTGATGTATAAAAACTGATGATGTAATCTAATAAGAAAAGCTGGGAAACTCACTAGAACAGTATGGAACTAACAGTGAAGACATACAAAATACCAATCTCATATTCAGAATTCCTGGTGAACTATGATTAAATGTGGAAAGCAAAACATACAAGTTTTGAAGGAAAATATGCTTAAGACTTTGAGTCGGAAAATCTTTCTTAAATTAGACACTCAAGAGGCCAAATAGTAATGATAAGACTTGAGAAAACTTTCTTTAAAATATATAACCTTTAGCCAAAAGTTTTCATAAAGAGAATAAAAGACAAGCCACAAATGAGAGAATATATTTGCAATATCTACAGATAACAGAGGAATGGTATCCAGAATATGAAAAGATCCATAAAAACATAAATAATGCAATGTCAAAATGATTACAATATTTGACTAGCACTATACATGAGGGAGCATGGAGAATGAACAGATTCAAACTTTTTAGTTGTCTCTGAAACATCTCTGAAAGTTTGGTTAGAGAAAGAACTGAGAAAAATGAGAATTAAGGGAATCAAATGATACCATTTCCTATACAAAAGATTTTTTTTTCATTTTGGCATTAGTTTATTGCCATATATATTTGTCAAATAATGGTCCATGAAACGGAAATAAAAACACTTAGTTCCCACATTGCTTACAAATGCTTTACACTTACTAAAATCAAATGATGGATTCTGGGAATGTTAGAATCGAAAGGAAGTCAGAAATATGAACGGATACCAGCTACATTTGTCTACTTTATGCTGAGCAAAATACTAGCTAAATCACACAGAGTGTCTCGTGTGCTTCTCCCCACAAGCATTTCAACCACGTATGTCACCCCTACATTTCAGACCAGGTGTCTAAGACTATCTCCCTCGGCAAATATTTATTGAGGCGAAAAGACCTGACAGAGAGTAAATGACAGAGGTGAGGCTCACCCTTCCTCTGTCTAAAGTCATATTTTTTTTCCTGTTGAGGGATCATGTGATTTCTGGTTTTATTGTTGTGTGTGTGTGTGTTTTTAAAACTATACAGTTTATTTCAGGCTTAGAATGTATAAATAAAAGAAAATTAGGATACAAGATATCAGTATGCAAATTAGGATACAACAAGATATCAATATGCAAATTAGGATACAACAAGATATCAATATGACAAATATTACAAGTTTTAAAACTTTAAGACAAAATGAAATTTGGATACAATTATAGAAGTAACGAATGGGGAGATCCAGTATCCTAGTTAGGAGATTTTTTTTTAACAAACAATTTTTGAAATATTTTTGTGGGAAGAAAGCAAGTTACATAGATAGGTATACATATTACAATGCCATAATTACGAAATTATAACCATGCAAAATAATATCTTATTTGCTGATTTAAGAGTTTCAAATGCCATTGGAATGGCAAATATCAAATTCAGTGTACTAATTATTATTTCTGGGAATGTATAATGGGGAACAAGATAGAAGAGATATACACAGAATGTTAACTATCTCTCTGATTTTTTTTAATTTAATTTAAATTAAAAAATTGCATATATATATGTGTATTTATATTTATATTACATTATTGCATTATTGTGTCACTCGGGGCTTTCCCATTTCGCTAACACCTGTTAACCATCGTGATCTTTTGTGCTCTTCCCTCCCATGCCTTCTGCCCTCTCCTCCTCTCTCGCTCAGTCCCATTGGTTGTTATTATATTTTCTTCTTCATTTGTTTGTTTTTCCCTATATCCATCATATAAGTGAGACCATCCCGTATTTCTTTTTTTCTGTTTGACTTATTTCTGCTAATATGACTCTTTCTAGTTCCATCCATGTTGCTGCAAATGACATGTGTTTGTCCTCCTTAATTGATGCATAATATTCCATCATGTATATGTACAACATTTTTTTAGCCAATCATCGGCTTTGGGGCATTTGGTTTGTTTCCAAATCTTGGCAATTGTAAACAGAGCTGCAATGAACATGCACGTACAGGTGTCCTTTTGACTTAGTGTTTTCATGTCCTCTAGGTAGATTCCCAGTAGTGGGATTGCTGGGTCAAAAGGTAATTCCACTTTCAATTGTTTGAGGGTCCTCCACACAGTCTTCCATAGTGGCGAACCAGTTTGCACTTCCACCAGTAGTGTAAGAGTTCTTTTTTCTCCACATCCGCACCAGCATTTGTTGTTCTCCATTTTATTTATATGGGCCATTCTTACTGGTGTAAGATGGCTTCTAAGTGTGGTTTTAATTTGCATTTCCCTGATTATTAGTGATGTGGAGTACTTTGTTATATGCCTATTAGCCATTTGTATCTCCTCTTTGGTGAAGTATCATTTTACTTCTCCCCATTTTTTGACTGGGTTTATTGCTTTGTTTTTGTTGAACTGTTGGAGCTCTTTGTGGATCTTTGTTATCAGCCCTTGTCACTTGTCTGGAGGGCAAAATTTTTCTCCCAGTCAGTTGGGTTTCTTTTTGTTTTGTTTATTGTTTCTTTAGCTGAACAGAGACTTTTTAGTTTGATAGAGTCCCAGCTGTTTGTTTTCCTTCATTTTTTTGCCAGCCATAGTTGTTTCCCAAAATGGATTTCTGAGGTGAAATTCATGAAAGGTTTTGCCCAGGTTTTCTTCTATGTATTTTATGGTTGCAGGTCTTACTTCCAGGTCCTTTATCCATTTTGAGTTAGTTTTTGTACAAGGTGTGAGGGTGTTGTCCTGGTCCATTTTTTTTACAAGTTTTGATCCAGTTTTCCCAGTACCATTTACTGAAGAGGCTATCCTTGTTGCAGAGTATGTTTTTTGCCCCTTTGTCTAAGACCAGTTGAACATATATGTGTGTTTTTACTTCTGGTCTTCAATTCTGACCCATTGGTCTGTTTGTCTCTTTTTATACTATACCTAGTTGTTTTAAGTATTATGGCTTTGTAGTATAGTTTGAAGTCTGGAATAGTAATACCTCCATTCTCTCTTCTGTTTGTCTTCTGTTTTTGTTCCATATGAATTTCAATAATTTTTGTCTATCTCTGTGAAATATGTCATTGGGATATTTATTGGAATTCCATTAAATCTGTAGATTGCCTTTGGTAGTATGGCCATTTTGATAATGTTGGTTCTTCCTATGCAAGAACAGGGGATATCTTTCCATTTGTTAACATCATCTTCTATTTCTTTTAAGAATGTTTTATAGTTTTCTTTGTATAGGTCTTTTACTTCTTTTGTTAGGTTTATTCCCAAGTGTTTGATTTTCTTTGGTGCAATGGTAAATGGGGTATTTTTAAAAAATTTCTTCTTCTTCTGATTGATTGATTCTTTGCATATATGAATGCTGTTGATTTTTGTGTGTTGATTTTGTATCCAGCTACCTTAATGAATTAGTTTGTTATATTTCAATCAGCTTTTCTGTCAATTTTTCTGGGTTCTCTGCATAGAGTATCATATCATCTACATATAATGATAAATTTATTTCTTCTTTCCCTATTTAGATTCCTTTTATGTATTTCTCTTGGCTTATTGCCCTAGCTAGGACTTCCAAAACTATGTTGAAAAGGAGTGGAGAGAGTGGGCATCCATGTCTGGTTCTAGACTTTAATTGAAATGGTTTCAGTTTTTCCCCATTGAGGATGATACTTGCTGTGGGTCTGTCATATATAGCTTTTATTATGTTGAGTTATGTTCCTTTTATACTAATTTTTTTCAGGACTTCCATCATGTAAGGATGCCAAACTATCAAATGCTTTTTCTGCATCCATTGATATGCTCATATGGGTTTTGTTTTTCTCTTTTTTGATGTGATGGATTATGTTGATTGATTTTCTGATTTTGAACCATTCCTTTGCCCTTGGGATGAATCCCACTTGGTCATGATGTGATCCTTTTTATGCAATGTTGGATTCGGTTTGCCAGGTTTGTGTTTAGAATTTTCGCATCTGTATTCATTAGGGAGATTGGTCTATAATTCTCTTTCTTTGCACTATCTGTATTTGGTTTTGGCATTAGTGTAATGTTTGCTTCATAGAAGGTATTTGGTAGCTTTTCTTCTTTCTCATTTTTGTGAAAGAGTTTTAACAGTATTGGGATTATTTCCTCTTTGAAAGTTTGGTAGAATTTATTTGTGAAAATAGCTGAACCTGGGCTCTTGTTTTTAGGGAGAGTTCTGATGACTGCCTCAATTTCACTGCTTGTGATTGACCTGTTTAAGTTTTCTATTTCTTCTCTGTTCAGTTTTGGATGGCTGTATTGATCTAGGAATTTGTCCATCATTCCAGGTTGCTGTATTTGTTTTCATATAGATGTTCATAGTAGTCTCTAATTATGTTTTGGATTTCTGATGGGTCTGCTGTAATATCTCCATTTTCATATATGATCCTGTTTATTTGAGTTTTCTCTCTTTCTTTGTATGCCTTGCAAGGGGTTTATCAATTTTATTAATTTTTCAAAGAACCAGCTTTTGTTTTTTTCTTCTCCATGGTCTTTTTGGTTTCTATTTCATTAATCTCTGCCCTTATTTTTGTTATTTTTTTTGTCTTCTGCTGGGTTTTGAATTTTTTCATTGCTCTTTTTCTAGGTCAAGTTGGGAAATTAGAGTATTTCCTTGGAATGTTTCAAGTCTTTTTATTTGGTTACTATGAACTTTCCTTTTAATACTGTTTTTGCTGCATCCCACACATTTTGGAATGTTGTGTCATCATTGTTTTTTGCCTCCATGTACGTTTTAATTTCTTCTTTGATTTCCTCTTTTACCCAGTGATCTTCCAGAAGCCTGTTGTTCAGTCTCCATGTAGTTTACTCTCCTTATTTTCTTTTCATTGTTGATTTCTAATTTGATGCCTCTATGATCTGAGAAAAAGTTTGGTATTATTTTAATCTTTGTGTATTTTTTCAGGTTGTCTTGTGGACTATTATATGATTAATTTTAGAGAATGAACCCGGTGGATTTGAAAAGAAAGTGTATTCTTTTCCTTGGGGGTGTAGTATATTGTATATATCTATTAGGTCCACTTGGTCTAACTCTTCCTTTAAAACTTTTGTGTCTTTGTGTAGTTGCTGTTTTGTTCATCTGTCTTTTGTTAAGAGGGGTGTGTTAAAATCTCCTACCACATATGTGTTTTCACCAATATTTTATTTCAGTTCTACTAGTAGTTGTTTTATGAATTTTGGGCTCTCTCATTAGGTGCATATGTATTGATTATTTTTATGTCTTTTTGGTGGATTGACCCTTTAACCATTAGGTAGTGGCCGTCTTTATCTTTGTCACTTTTGTTAATTCAAAGTCTGCTCTGTCTGATATAAGAATGGCAACCCCTACTTTCTTGTGGGGGGCATTTGCTTGTAGTGTGGCTTTCCAGTCCTGCACCTTCAGTCTATGCTTATCCTTAGAGATCAGATGTGTTTCTTGGAGGCAGCAGAATGGTGGGTTCTGTTTTCTGATCCAGTCTGCAACTCTTCATCTTTTGATTACTGAGTTTAGACCATTGACATTTAGGGTGACTATTGATGTTTGCTATTCTAACAGTTTCCTGGTGGTCATTTGGGGACTTATTTTGGTTTATTTATTTTTTTTTGTTCTTCTTATTGTTTTGATCTTGAGACCTCCTGCAAAATTGCTTGGAGTTGGGGTTTAGTGGTAGGAAATTTCTGGAGACTTTGCTTGTTGGAGAAGGTTCTATATTTTCCTTCATAGAGGAGGATAGTCTTGCAGGGTAGACTATTCTTGGCTGGCATTTTTTTTTTCTTGGAGTTTTTTTGTAGATGTGATTCTATTCTCTCCTTGCCTGGAGTGTTTCTTCAGAAAAATCTGAGTTCAGTCTAATGGATTTTCCTTTGTAGATTATCTGTTTCTTTTCTCTAGCCATTCTCATTGTTTTTTCCTTATCTTGGATTCTTGGAAGTTTTACAATGATGTGTCTTGCTGTGGCTTTTCTTTAACTAAAGTAGTTTGGTGTCCTTTTGGCTTCCTGTATGTCTATTTTCATTTCTTTCTTCAGATTATATTGAAAAGCCTTTTAGTTCCCTTGACTCTCTTCTCTCCTTTTGGGATTCCCATTACTCTTATGTTTCTTTTCTTTAAGGAATCTGACATATTTCTGAGGTTTTCTTCAGTCCACTTACTTTGTTTTTCTCTTTTTTCTTTCTTTGTCCTCTCTATTTCTGTATCCTCGAGTTTGCTGATTCATTCTTCTATTTCATCTAATCTACTTCCATGACTTTTTCATGCATTTTTGAGTTCATCTATTGCAACCCTTAAATCTTGAGTCTTTTTCAATTTCAATTATAGGGATTCATTTCATTCTTCAGTTCATTGATTAGGTTATACATATTGATGCTTTCTTTTTTATATGTTTCTACTTCTTCCCTTAGTGCATTAAATGCTTCTATCATTCTGTTGTCCTTCTTTTCTGATTCTTCTCTTATTTGTTGGAGTACATTTAACATGTTCATGTTGGAATCTTTGTCTGAGATACACATCATTTCTTCAATCTTTTCCTTGGGGTTTTCTGGAGATTGTCTTTTCTTTGGTAGTGATGGATTATTTCCTATAGGGGTTGCTTGCATGTCTACAGTTTTTCTCTTTATTGTTTTGCTTTCTAACTTGTTCTACATATTGAGAAACCATGGATCTGGTATTGGTCAGCATGCTTCTAGCAATATTTTCCAGGTTAAAAGTAGATCTGTAGTTTTGTTTAGTAATTTGGTGCCAGTGACTTCCAGTATCTCACCTAGGTGGGAGAAGGGTAGGACAGGTACCCTCAGGAACCTGGCTGAAGGGGGTGGCTCCCCAGCTCTTGGCATAGGTGACACGGGGATGGGTCCCTTCCAGAGGCCTTGTGCTGGCATCAGTCTACAAAAGATTTTTTTAAAAAGTCTAACATTATTAAATATTTTCAACAGCATGGACAATAAGTACTTGTCTATATTGCTGATAGGAATATAAATTGATACAACCACCTTTAAAAATAATTCAACATTAGTTTGGAAAGCAATATTGAATTCCTAGGCAGAGCTTCTCAAAGTTTGAGCTGAGAATTTTTCACAATGTCTAAAGGATTTTTTCATCTCCAGCCACATGGCTGTCTAAATTCAGATGTTTTGCAAATATTTCAATGAAAATAACAAATCCAACAGGCTGAATGAAAAGCAGGTATAGGAACTTGGTATTTTTCTTTATAACAGTCACTAAAAAAGTTTTTCTCATGTACAACAATGCAGATATCTTTTTTAAATGATCACATTTTATGCAAAAATATTTATGCTAATGAATAATGGGGTTATCATTAAGTAAATTAATGAAATTTTAGGTATTTCAAATTTTAATTTTTAACAAATAAAAATATATAATCTACATAATGATTACTCTTCAGCATTCTCAATGATTTTCCCATGCAAAAAGGGGTTGTGAATTCAAAATAGTTGAGAATTTCTGCACTATAACTATATTTAGTTAAGACAAGTTAAATTAACTAAATTGAACCTAAGTTAAAACTGCAGATTAGGAGACATGTAAAATAATGACTATAGCTAATTGTCTGCAATAGAAAACAAAATATTAAACAAGCCCTTGAGGACCATTTACAAGTGGATAAAAATCTGTGATATACTTTCCTAGTAAAATTATATAAAATACATAGAAATAAAACATATACTATTCATATAGCCTCATATGCAGATAAATGTTTAGCATATATTATATGTATGTGTACAGACATGTGCAGTATATATTGTATATATTATGCAGAAAACTTATAATAAATACTTCGTACATCAATATGTATAGGATATGTGTAAAATACATGAAATTTATCTATAGACATTAACATGAATGACCTTCAGAACATGCTAGATGAGACAAAAAAACTATGTCCATTGTATGAATCACTGAATCTAAAGAAAACACAATTCCAATATAAGACAATATATTATCAGGGAGAAATACAAATGTGACAAACCTTTGAGGTAAAATAGGGCTGTAAAGAATGTAAAATTGTGGACAGTGATTCTTCCTAGGAAACACAGGTAGAATATCAAACTACTGTATGATATTTAGCTATATGATAGGTTACATGAGCATTTATTTTTAGTTTTCAAACCTTACCTCTATATTACAATCATTCTGTGTATAATGTTTACTTTAGGACATTTTTAATTAAAATTTGAATGAAAGAGAAAGGGAGGGAAAAATGGAGAAAAGAATAGCAAGAAGGAACCAAGGAAGGCAGGCAGTATATCCTGACCTTCAATGAGGGCTAAACATGTCTATTAAATGTACCTCCTCCAATTCCAACCAACTTTTCTGTGCTAAAGAGAGATAACCTTTCAGGGAAAGATATCACCTGTTTAGCCCTATATTCCCTTAAATGCTGTTAAAACACCTATTTTAAAACTCTTTCAGATAAAAGACATTTGTGATGAGAGTGATGCTGAGCAGATTTCTCTCTAGAACTGGTCCAATTCTATATAAAATGTGTGGAGCTGTACGGGTTATCAGGATCAGAGGAAATAGCCTCCTAAAAGGTTTCAAGTTCTTATTTGAAATCATGAAGTACCTTGGACAACCTGCATATGTCCATTGTCATTCACTTGGCTGCTGTATGAGGCAGACTCATCTCCCTTTCACACTGAGTCCAGTGACCTGGCTGCCATCTCCTGACAATGCTAACAACTGGGTGACAATGCCCTCTAAAGGGGAATGTGGGACAAAGAGGGTGCAGAGCCCAAGCACAGGATTTTCATTATTTCCTAATTAGAGCAAGTGAATTTTTTCACTACTCTTTATATGGCTGCTTTGTACTCTTATAATTATATAATTAGCAACTTTGGCACCTATTTTGCCACTTTTTAATTGTGTTGCTAAATATAATTGGAAAAACAAAGAAATACACCTAGGAAAAAGAAAATAGGAAGATAAGGGGGAAAAGTTCTTAAAAAAATTGCACTGCTTACACTTAAGCTTGTGTCAAGAACTATTCTTAACATTAGTCATTCCTGGGTCTAACAGTGCTTCAGACACACACACTTCCAGTTACAATGTCATTGTTTTGTATATGAAGCACCTGTAATTTAAGGATATGTTTGGGCTCTCCAGAGTTTGTTAAATACTTGAATTGCACAAGTCCAGGTTTCTTACATGATCAAAGACACAGCTGGACTTTAGAAATTAACTGAGGTTAGATTTCTCACCAACTCTAAAGAATGTGCAAGGTGGTAGAGAAATGGGGCAAGAGTTAGGTTTCATCAGATTGTAGAAATTACATTTCACTGAGCACACATGCATTATAGAACCTGGGTGGGTTGGGAATCAGGTGGGTTGAGGTCATTCTTTCTTGTGGAATACCAGGAATTAGAATGATTAATACTGTGGTCTGGGAGGCAGACAACCTGATTGTGGTTCTACCTCTTATACTACTAAGTCTCTATAAATGAAAGGTTCTTCACCAATAAAAAAAAAGTCTACCAATTATGGACTTATGATAATAGCTCTATTCCATTGGGGAGATTCTATATAATAGCTACACAAAGTGCACATATTAGTGCCTCCCATATTATTAAATGTCTCATGAATGTTAGTTGCCATTTTAATTATGAAGCTTATTATTTTGAAATTCAGTTTTTGGAAACTATGAAAGAGAATTTCCTAAATAGCCTCTTTCCTGTATACACTTCTAGAAAATTTCAAATCTTTGAAAAAAAAAAATCAAACTATAGTTAAATAAATGCATACAAGAAAGTTCCCTCAAATATTGTTATTGGCTACCATTTAGGAAGCATTTAAGGACTAGATCAGAACTATATCTATGCTATTTTTTTTCATGCATATGATCCCACCCAATCCTTCAAGTAAACCTGAAAGGTATTTTACATAGATTGGGAAAATAAAGACTCAAAAAGGCTGCATGTCTGTCTATGTCTACAGTGAATAAGTGATGAAACGTGTGTTGAAACATGGTTATTTCATGCTGATAATTTAAGAATTATCATCTTAAATTATTCCTTCCATATTTGTAAAACTTTTCTAATTATATGTACCGAATATCAAATAATTTCTATGTGCCTGGCCATAGACAGGAAATTTAGCACATTTAATCATTTATATTTTATATAAACCAATATGATAAATACTGTATCTCCATTGTACTATTGAAACCATTTTTAAGGGAAATTACAGGAAAATGCAAGAGTTGTAGCTAAAACAGAGACTTACCTAAATTCAAAAATTTTGCTACCCACCATCCCTAACCATTTTACTTAACAGTGACATATGAGTTAGGTATTTCACTCCTTGGTATCCACCTAGACTTGTACATTGGAAACAATCTTAGGGACATTATTCTCATACAACAGATAGAATCTGAAACAACCAAATGCCCACCAGATAGTATGGATAAATAACATGGATATCCAGAATGGATAAATAACATGTGGTACATCTATGCAAGGGAATACAACTTGACAATGAAAATGAATAAATTATTGATACAGGCTTGGATAGATGAGAATCTCAAAGGCATATTATTCTAAGTGGGAGATGTTGACTTTATATATATATATATCACATACTATATGGAGATTATATATATATAATATATAAAAATGTGTGTTCAAATGTGTCAAAATTTTTTCTTCAGTGCAAAATATAGTACCAAAATGAAAAGAAAGTCTTTCCTGTTCTCTCTCCCACCCTTCCTTCCTCCTTTCTCTTTCTCTCTCATACAAACACATACAGAAAACATTTTTTCTAAACATCTCTTTATTTGTTCTACCATCCTCTCTTCCTGTAATTTTCCTTTCTGCATTAATAAAATGTGGATGAAGATATTATAAAGGAACTTTAAAAGAAGGTACAGCTGTTATATACAGATATATATAATATATCTGTATTATATATATATTATATATAGATTATATATATATATAATCTCCATATAGTATGTGATTTCATTTTTATCAAATTTTCAGAAAAGCAAATTCATTGAGATAGAAAGTACATAGTGGTTGCCTAGGATAGGAGGTATGAATGAAGATTAATGGTAAGTGGGTAAGACCAATATTATTAGAATGTTGGAGATGTTCTGTAACCCATTTATGGTGATGAATACATAATCTGGCTATTATCACAAAAGTCCTATATTACATATTCAAGTATTACATACTTGAACGAGGTAAGTCATATAATTTGTGAGCTACATCTCTCTTGTTAAAAGAAAGTATTAACTGTCCTTAAAACATTTTACATTCATTTTGTTTCATTAAGTTTTTTTCTTGTTATTTTATCCTGCTATGGAGTTAAATATGATGAACTATTATTCTAATACTTTATGAATCATTTCAACCAATAAATCTTAAAAAATAATTATAAACAATCCTACTACAATAAATAATCATTCCTATAAAATAGCTGTATGAATAATGTCATTTTTATAGTAATTTCAAGATACTTCTATACACTATACACTGGCATTTACAAAGAATGCCATCTGAAAAAAAGGTAAATAGTTTTATAAAGATGGAAGTCTAAAGTAGATACTGGTGATGCAATCCTACTCAATAACCCTGACTACCCTTTTCTTTTCAAAAATCAGACTGTTGAAAATATCAGGTTGTTGATAATGACAACAAAGAGGAAAACTATTACCTTCTAACCCCCTACAGCTGTACCTTCTTTTAAAGTTCCTTTATAATATCTTCATCCACATTTTTTTAATGCAGAAAGGAAAATTACAGGAAGAGAGGATGGTAGAATAAAGAGATGTTTAGAAAAAATGTTTTCTGTATGTGTTTGTATGAGAGAGAAAGAGAAAGGAGGAAGGAAGGGTGGGAGAGAGAACAGGAAAGACTTTCTTTTCATTTCGGTACTATATTTTGCACTGAAGAAAAATTTTTGACACATTTGAACTTAAAATGGTCCTTCAAGACGAATGCCTGATTTTCTCCAGATAAGAAGAGACACTATAATTGCCGAATGGAGAAGAAAAGGAAGAAACAGCAGTGCATATAGCTAAAGTGACATTTTTCTTATCATCTCAAGATTTTAGGTATCCTTAGAAGAAAAATAGATTAGAATCATTTTGTCAAATAGAAACTATTTTTAAATAGTTACTAATTGGAGGACAGACTGAAAATGATAATTCCCTCTACTGTCAATATGGCAAATTGAACAGAATTATCCTGATATATTCAGTATCTGTGATGACCAGGTCTTGATTGTTGTAAATATTTTGAAATATCTCTAAGAAAGAGCATCTTGAAGACTTCTAGTCCTGAAGATTCAAATGGATGAGTATCATGATTCTCATCCTTGTTCCATAGCAAATATCTAGTATGCAGTAAAGACTCTTCATAAATTTGAATAACTTGGGAAGTCTGAATTCCCCATAAGAATATGGTTACACAATTCAAGGTTGAAGGAATGATTCAGTTATGACTGTGGTATCAATAATCAGGAAGATATTCAGAGTTTATGGAGATAAGAATTCAATGTTTCTTCTAAAGATAAGGTTTGAAGATGAGAAAAACCCTTAACACCAAGACAAAATGATAGTGTGCTATGGGTTCTCTGACCAGCATATGCAGTTTGAAAACAGGAGCACTCCATTTTAATATCTTTATCTTGAAAAAAACTGTTCATTCACTGACCAATTGGATTCAAAGTTCAGGAAATGGGAGGATAAATTTTGACTAAATTTTGAATAAAATATCATAACTACAGTTCAAATTCTTCATTTATAGCGGATGTGAAATGAGTTTAAAGAATCCTAGTATGGCAGCTGATTAGAATAAAATCATTATTTCCTTTTGCTTCTTGCAGCGAGTTCTTGCTATTCTTTCTGCTACACAAATAACAGAGGAAATAAATTGTACCAAAGGGACAGATTTATCTGTCACTAGTAGGAAATGTGTGTATATTTGTGTGTTGGAGGGAGAAAGAATTGGCAGATTTGAAAGAGAGCTTGATATTAATTCAAAAAAGAAGCCTAAATTAAATTCTATACCAGCTAAAACATTAATGTCTAGAGGACCAACTGGGTAAAATTAAAGCTAGAACTCAATAGATATTAAATAACAATAATAAAATAATTGGAGGTTTTAGATTTTAATGAGGGGTCATTAGTTGCTCTTTCTATCAATATAATGGGCCATAAAGATGAGCTCTTGCCCAGTTATAGTTATTAAAGACTACTGTTTTTTTTCTAAAAATACAATGCCTAAGGATGCTTTGTTGAGATTCCAATTTGGTTCATGACACCTTGACACCTTGGCTGAGAAAGCCAACTAAGAGAAATTCTGAATTTTGAGTCTTAACACCTGACCCTGACCTTACCTTGGCACATTACATATTGAATATTTGTTTCCTTATCAGTTTTCTATAAACATCAAAGGAAATGTTCTTTTTTGTCTTGATATTTTACATGTAGTAAGTAGACAAAACGATTATGCTTAGGGACAGCAAGGGAAGAACAGAAGTTTATGTCAATAATTGGTATTTTAGATTAAAGACTCATATCTTTTGTACCAGTTGAAGCACATCATGGGTACACATGAACAAGGTAAAGAATTTTCAAGAGGGTGACAACAATGGTAAGGAGTTTGGCAAACATGTCATAGGAAAGACATACTGAAAGCCTCGATCATGAACACAAAAGTCTTAGAAGGACCAAGCAAGCAATGATTTGATTCATGCAGAACATGTATAAAGAAAAGCTTTCATCTCCTTCAAGTTTCTTCTTATTCCTGCTTTTCTTTAAAATGTTGATTTTTCAGTCCTTTCTCTAACCATCATCTGAGAGAGAAATTGGTCAAGATATATTAATTTTTGTTCTCGGAAAAATAAAAGTATAAAAAAATGATGAGTCAGTGAAAGGATCTGTGAAGAGGAAATGTCTGTAATGGAACTATAGCTGCTTACTTGTTGATCCTGTGTAGGAAGATGAGTAAAGAACTTTAAAGAGTGACATTATCATGAGACGATATGAATCCAACTTCCCAACTGTTAAACATCAGCTATACTTAATTTAAGAGGAAAAACACTTTTGGAGGCCAATATTGCCCAAGGGAACTAAATCATTCCTGTGGGACTAATTTGGACATAGGCCTACATGACTATTGAAAAATGAACTATGAAAGAGAAAAATCAGAGCAATGAAAGTGAAAGAGACCTGCCCACATGGATAACATTTATTCTACTCACTCTTGAAGGGGAAGTGGCCAATGGATGAAAATTACCAAAAGTAATATATTAGTGCCACAGAAAGGGAAAAAGTCTACAAAATTAAACTTATTTGAGTAAAATGGATTGGCTCATTAGTTACATGTGCCCAGTAATAGTTAAATTTATATATTAACTTGACTGGTCTAAGGGATGACAAGACATTCTGGTTATAGATTATTTCTGGGTGTTTCAGAGGGAATGTCTCTAGAAGACATTAGCATTTGAGTTAAATACAGAATATCATCATCCTGGTAATGGAAGTGGATAACATCCTGTCCTTTGAGGGCCTAAAAAAAATAAATCAAGATAGAGAAAGTAGATTTTTTCCGATCCACGAACAGGGAATATTTTTCCATTTTTTAACATCATCTTCTAATTTTAAGAAAGTTTTATAGTTTTCTTTGTATGGGTCTTTTATGTCTTTTGTTAGGTTTATTCCCAAGTGTTTGATCTTCTTTGGTGCAATTGTAAATGGGGTATTTTTAAAAGGTTTCTTCTGATTGATTCTTTGCATATATGAATGCTATTGATCTTTGTGTGTTGATTTTGTATCCAGCTACCTTAATGAATTGGCTTATTATTTCAATCAGCTTTTCTGTCAATTTTTCTGGGTTCTCTACATAGAGTATCATATCATCTACATACAATGATAACTTTACTTTTTTCTTTCCCTATTCAGATTCCTTTTATGTCTTTCTCTTGGCTTATTGCCCTAGCTAGGACTTCCAGAACTATGTTGAAAAGAAATGGAGAGAGTGGGCATTCTTGCCTGATTCCAGACTTTAATTGAAATGGTTTCAGTTTTTCTCCATTGAGGATGATTCTTGCTGGGTCTGTCATATATAGCTTTTATTAGGTTGAGGTATGTTCCTTTTATACTAAAATTTTCCAGGGCTTTCATCATGAAAGGGTGCTGAACTTCATCAAATGCCTTTTCCTCATCTATTGATATGCTCATATGGGTTTTGTTTTTCTCTTTTTTGATGTGATGGATTATGTTGATTGATTTTCTGATGTCTAACCATCCCTTTGCCCCTGGGATGAATCCCACTTGGTCATAATGGATGATCCTTTTTATGTAATGTTGGATTTGATTTGCCAGGATTTTGCTTAGAATTTTTGCATCTGTATTCATTAGGGAGATGGGTCTATAGTTCTCTTTCTTTGTACTATCTGTATTTGGTTTTGGCATTAGTGTAATGTTTGCTTGATAGAAGGTATTTGGTAGCTTTCATTCTTTCTCAATTTTGTGAAAGAGTTTTAATGGTACCAGTATTATTTCCTCTTTGAAAGTTTGGTAGAATTCATTTGTGAAAGCATCTGGACCTGGACTCTTATTTTTAGGGAGAGTTCTGATAACAACACCTTCGCACCCTATACAAAAATTAACTCAAAATGGATAAAGGACCTGGAAGTAAGACCTGCAATCATAAAATACATAAAAGAAAACCTGGGCAAAACCCTTCATGAATTTCACCTCAGAAATCCATTTTGGGAAACAACTATGGCTGGCAAAAAAATGAAGAAAAACAAACAGCTGGGACTCTATCAAACTAAAAAGTTTCTGTTCAGCTAAAGAAATGATAAACAAAACAAAAAGAAACCCAACTGACTGGGAGAAAAATTTTGCCCTCCAGACAAGTGACAAGGGCTGATAACAAAGATCCACAAAGAGCTCCAACAGTTCAACAAAAACAAAGCAATAAACCCAGTCAAAAAATGGGGAGAAGTAAAATGATACTTCACCAAAGAGGAGATACAAATGGCTAATAGGCATATAACAAAGTACTCCACATCACTAATAATCAGGGAAATGCAAATTAAAACCACACTTAGAAGCCATCTTACACCAGTAAGAATGGCCCATATAAATAAAATGGAGAACAACAAATGCTGGTGCGGATGTGGAGAAAAAAGAACTCTTACACTACTGGTGGAAGTGCAAACTGGTTCAGCCACTATGGAAGACTGTATGGAGGACCCTCAAACAATTGAAAGTGGACTTACCTTTTGACCCAGCAATCCCACTGCTTGGAATCTACCCAGAGGACATGAAAACATTAATTCAAAAGGACACATGTACGTGCATGTTCATTGTAGCTCTGTTTACAATCGCCAAGATTTGGAAACAAACCAAATGCCCCAAAACTGATGATTGGCTAAAAAAATGTGGTACATATACATGATGGAATATTATGCATCAATTAAGGAGGACAAACACATGTCATTTGCAGCAACATGGACGGAACTAGAAAGAGTCATATTAGCAGAAATAAGTAAAAAAAAAAAAGAAATACAGGATGGTCTCACTTATATGATGAATATAGGGAAAAACAAACAGACAAAGAAGAAAAAATAAAAACAACCAATGGGACTGAACAATGGAGTGAGAGAGGAGGAGAGGGAAGAAGGCACAGGAGGGAAGAGCACAAAAGTTCATAATGGTTAACAGGTGTTAGTGAAGTGAAAAAGCTCCGGGGTACACAATAATGCAATAATGTAATATAAATATAAATACACATATATATGCAAGTTAAAAATATTAAATTTAAAAAATGAAATGAAATAAAATAAAATAAAAATAAAAATAAATGATAAAGTAAGAATTTTCCCTATCTAAGCTTAGACATTCATATTTTCATAACCTCAGGCATGTTCCCTGATTCTGTTGAATTTAGACTCAGACCAAGATTTATTCCACAGTCTCCATTGTCTAAGACTGTGGACTTTGAACTGAATTATATCATGAGTTTTCCAGTCTGTGTGGTCTGGATGGGGCCTAAATTGTGGGATTTCTTGACTTCCATTATAATATAAGCATATTCCTATAACTAATACAGGCATACATATAATTAATATAGATATATATGTTATGGAGATATTCTGTTTCTCTGGAGCATCACAAATTCTGTATATATAAACACTACTGTTGGTCTCAGGTTGAATGACCCTACACCACAGATGCTGCTGATGAAAACTTTTCTTAGTTTCTCCCTGAGAATACTTACTTCCTTTTAACCGGTGATTCATGACACTTAAAACTAAACAAGGATATTGCAATATCAATATTTAAATATTTAAAATTCATTTATTTACTCATTTTCAATAATAATGATATATTCACTTCCTTTAGAAATAGGTCAAAATTTGAATTGAGTCATTATCATTATTAATTGTGCAACTCACTCAGAATAAGTTACTTAAGTTTTGAAACCAAATTTACTAATCTGAAAAATGGGATTGG
Source organism: Uropsilus gracilis (assembly GCA_004024945.1). Classification (NCBI taxonomy): domain Eukaryota; kingdom Metazoa; phylum Chordata; class Mammalia; order Eulipotyphla; family Talpidae; genus Uropsilus; species Uropsilus gracilis. Next base: position 158,634 of record PVHY01001057.1, on the reverse strand, counting down.
TAAAAGTAGCTCTTTCAGTGTTACTGGGTATTCATATTAAATGATACATATAAAATGTTTCAGACCTGATGAAAGTGACATAAAGGGGCCCATATGAGATTCAGAATAAGTGGAGCTCAACAGTACAACTTCAACCAGTAGCAACGTGAGGGATATTAAAAAATTATATAAAGTCCAATAAATACCATCACTGATTAGAATATACAACCAGCCAGTCAAAATAGATATCAGTCATGAACTCCAGTAGAGATAATACTGGCTGAGTCTCAGTTTTGCAAATCAAAACTTTGAGTTTTGTGCTTAAATATAGGTTCTCAAATGTTAGAGTCCTCTTGTTTAATCTTTGTAATAACGTTCTATGGTAATACTTTAATTACCGTACCCATGAACACACCACCATTACTGCATATCTATCTGAGTAGGTTACTGACCTGAACTGATGCCCTTGTCAAACAGCTGTTACAAGATTTGAAATGTAGACTATCCTTTTCTTGGAGCATGTTCACAATCCTGTCCTGGGATTCTCCACATTAAGCCTAAGTCACAAGTTGAGAGGAGCAGAGTCTTCTATTTTCCTTCAGCAGATCCAGAGTGCCCTGTACCATTTTAAGTACGTTGTTAGGACTTAAATCAATGCTCTAATTACAGACAAGGGGAAAGAACATTAGAGACTATTGCCAAGACTGATGGAGAAAGCTGCTTCTTATGAGGTAAGAGAGTTATATAAACTGCTCAGATCTGTTGCTTTCACCAATGTTGAGGCATTTAAGGCAAATGAGAGCTTGACCTGTCTGTATGCCATACTGAACATTTAGTTTCGCACTATTTTTATAATTTTGGAGAGCCAAAGGGATATTTATGGTTAGCATAGAGAAAAATGGTTCTGTGGCAGCAAGCAAGCTGAGTTAGACAATTGGAAGATTCATTTAGAACCATTCATGTCAACTGAGATAATAAGCATGTATCCTTTCTGTTTACCAAAACCTTCACCAACTAGGCTCAAGATGTAAGTCACTATCAAAATTAACCATCAGAAAAAGAGGACATTTCCCACTCTATTTTCATCTTTTTTTGAAAATAAATTTGAAGTCTAGAAAATTGAATCATTCCTGACCCACAAAAGCAAAATTTGTTTTCAGACTAGTCAAAATTTTATGATTGTTAAAATGTAAATTCAAAACCCTCAACTATGATCTATTAATATGCCAGAGACTGCATTATTATTTTTTTTACCTCTAGCTTATAGAATATCACTTAACCTATAGTAAGTGCTCAACGTGCTGTTGAATAACACAATTTGTTTGTAAATGAGCTTTTGGGATGGATAACTTGGGTGGGATTAAATTAACTAGAGATTTGCTTTTATCTTCCTTTTTTGTTGATCTTCAGTTGGCACAACTAAAATAGTTGGAAAAATACAAGTGAAAACATTTTCCATGGTTCCCATTAGGCTTCCAAATTTCCATCAAGTCAGTAATCTTTAAGTGAAAAGTTAGTCTTGGAGCAGTTTTTGCTGGCTGAAACTCAAAAGAACCTAAGTGGTCTAGAGTTAAAACCTAAATGTCAGACAAGTAAAAAAATATTCAACATCTGATGAAGAGTGGGAGGAAGCAAGTGTGTGGGGAAATGCAGAAGTAAAAGTTCAAGATGAAGAGGAGAGTAAACTGACAATTGTATTTGTCACAGGCATGGATGCAGCTGCCATGGGTAACCATGAGTAAGTTATGGGGACTGGTCTAACCATAGAATGAGTAGATGGAATTTGACATCACGTGGTTTAGGTATCAAAACCCTTCTGAAACTCCAAAGCTTCTCTTCCACTAGTCTTTCTTATTTAAGCATGAAGAATGCTTGTGGAGACAATTTTTGCTCAATTAAAATGCAGCATAAAGGGGTACACCCAGAGGATTGATCAAGTGGAGGGAAGTAGCATGAGATACCCCCAAACACTATTTAGTAGCTCTGTTAACTTAAATGTTATTTACTTTTCAGTTTCATTGGTTTTATTCAAACATTTCACATGAACAAGAAGCACATAATGAGGACTAAGCCTTTATTGTATGCTTCTTAATTTGTGAAGAAAAACAGAAGTTTGTCCCCTCATTTTTAAAGGCTATTTACTAATTATTGGGGGTTTATTGACAAAAAAATCCCTACAAAAACAGTACAATGGTCAAGGAAAATGATGATCATGTGTTTTCTGTTTTTTCTATCTTATATTTCTCTTCTTGGCAAAGCTCCATGGTTAGACTCCTACAAGTTGTCATAGACATGAAAAGAACTAAGGAAGTTTGACATTTGCTGAGGGTGATAATGTATTTGAAGGAATTGGAACACACCCTTGGTGGGTCCTCTCCCCCACAGATACACAGACAGTTTGCCAAATACAGAAAGACCCAAGGGTGGGTCATGTGCAGGAGCACTGACTTAAAAGCTCTTTAATTTTTTAAAAAAGAAAAGGCAAAATTTATCTGTTTTAGCTTTGCCTCCCATCTGATCAAAGTCCAAGGACACAAAACAGATCATAAAACAAGTAAAACAGTCCAGAATTAGGGGATAAGAGGACAGGAGACACACCAGGAAACGTGTGCACTGAGAAAGCTACAAAGCCCTATTCTAGTCCCAGTCTCTTCCCTCCTTTCACTGGGAAAGGTGAGTCACAGGAGTGCTCCCCTTGCCCTAGAAGTCTTCTACCCAGCACATGAGGATCTTCTTGTCACTCTCCCCAGCACTGTCCATTCTGCCTAAGTTTCAGTAAACCACTAACCACTATGCTCTGCTTTTTCTCACTACCTTCACATTGTCCTACATACATGTCCTCTGTAAGAAAAAGGTATATAAAGATTTTTCTAAACTAGGTTTGACAGTTTATTTTTCTAAACTAATTTTTCTATTTGAATGAATGTTGTCCTTATTCACTCTTCTCTATTCTCTTACTATGTTTATTAGCAATTCACTCTTCTCCCAAAACCTTTTTTTTTTCTTTTAAAGTATTGGGTTGACTTATTTTGACTGTGTTATAAGTTATGAAAGGCCCAAGTGCTTAGGAACTACTTAACTTCATTAAAAGATTTGGAAATAAAACATTCTGTCAATGGTTTTCCCGTAAAATGCTTGCTAAGTGGAGTTAATATCCTGATTTATGAAAAGCAAAATATTTAACAACTGAAATTCTCTGAAACAATTATCTGATGAACTAGCAATTATACAAGCAATGTAAAATAAATGTTTATTGAATATCTACTACATGCCAGACATTGTCTCTTTACTGAAATTCTTGGGGATGTTGTTCACGAATGGTGAGCCTTAGGATTGAGACATAAGGTTATTCATGACAAGACAATGCGGGTATCTTGTAAGGAGTAAACATATTATTTAGAGTCTCTCTGACCCTACACCTTGTGTTCTTACTGACTATATTTAATGAACTCTTATTTAAGCTCTCTCAGTGGGTTCCCATTACCTTCTAAATAACGTGTTTTCTTGATATGGACTCCACCTGTCTCTGAAGTCTCTCTGTGCATCATTCATCCAATCTAGATCCACACTCCACCAGGTGTAGTTTTCTGAACAGGAAGTATGTCTTCATAACTCCACAGCTTTGAATGGCTTTTCTTGTAACAAAATAAGTTTTCTCTATATGCTACTAGAAAATTCCTATTCTTCTTCAAGTGTTGGTTCCTGTGATACTCATCCTGCCAAGATTGATGCTGACCTCCTCGCCACTAAGCAATTAGTTAATCCCTTTTTGTGCTCCCATTTTCTCATCTACCAATATTATTCATAATATTATAACTCAGTTTTCTTCCCAACAATAGCATCCACAGGGCCTGGTTCAGTTAGCTCTCAATAAAAATATGTTGAATGAACATATGTTCATATGTTGATTTCTATCAATCTTTACAGTTCAAGGGTATATTTCATCATGCATCATAATGGTTGATTATATCTACTTAGGTTTCTTATTCTTCCAATATTCTTTTCCTGTTTCATCAATTCTGTTATTAGTCAGTAACCCCAGTTAATGTTGACCTAATTATTTTTGTTTCTGTAGGTGGTCTATTTTCTTATATGCTTCCATCATACCCTCATTCCCTTCCAGCTACCCCAACATCTGCAATTTCAGTTCTACATCTTTGCTTTCATGGCAGATGTGAACTCCAACACTAATGGGGTAACAATTTAAATTCCTTCCTGACTCTCCAGTTTTAAAAATGCCAGCAAAAGCTAGTCCATCAGAAAGCAGGTGGGTGAGGCTGCTCGTGCAGATGATTTTCAGCAAGAGATATAAGATGAGGCATTCCAACTGGAAACAAGTGTTCCCAGCTTGAGTCCCTCACCTTCTGACCCCAGGTGAAAAGTGACTGTTGGGGTGCAGTCAGGTTCCCCACTCCATTATGCCCCATCTCATCTCCTTTGAGCAGATAAAACATTCTTTTACCTCTAATTAAAAAGATTAATAAAGGAATAGAACACATTAGGTTCACATCAATCATTGCCCATGTGGTTCTTATTACTGTAATTAAAAGTTATCTTCTCCAAATTTCAGGATGAAAGTGCCATGATCTGCAATTGAAAACACATTGTAAGTCTTACATTTTTTGACTTCATTCATTTTTCTTCTTTACAAAAAAGAGTGGCAAAGTAATATTCTTGTGGCTGATAGGTTTAGAGGTATCTTTAATAGCAATCCATCAGAAAAAAATGCACTTTTTTATTTCTTGAAATATCCTGAAAGAGGTGCATTTCCCTTTTGTATTAAAAATGAATGATTGCTTGTTTTTGTAATGCCTATGCTTGCCTTTTCTTTTTGTTCAGCTGTCAGTGCCCTTGAAAATTCTGATATGAAAGGCATTTTTAATGACAAGTTAAAAATTTACTAAAGGCTCTACTATCATGCTTAGGCTAGAAACAGAAAAACTTAATGCTTGGAACATTTCTGTCTCCAAGAATGCAACTGTTTCCCAAAACTGATGCAAGACACCAACATGCCTGCTCCTGGGTTCACCTGAAAATGTGTGTGATTCTGGAGACAATGAATTCTTTTATACAATCTGAAGTTCAACTTTGGGTCATTTTCTGAAAATCAGCAATTTCATTGCAAGCAAATTTTCCTAAGAATCCACAGGTCAACTGAGCACCTTGGGCTTATAAGTTGAACAGGCTACAGCGTGGGTGAAAGGGATAGTAGTAGAAGAAGTGATCAACAAAACTCATCACTTATCTTCTTTATGTCCCTGAGGTCCCCAGGCAAGACTAAGACCCCTGTAAGACCAATTGATACTCAAGATTTTTGTCTTTCTCTCTGGCAATAGATAGTTTTCCCCTTTCTTTGAAAGCACAGATTTTTATGGTATTCTTCCTTTCCCCAATTTCCCTGGTTGCTAGTTGCCTTCACTGGTTGAAATGTGCAAACACAGCCTTCTCTCAGGGTTCTTGGCTTTCCAACTGAGGACTCTATCTTCTGTTTCCCTTATCTGTTTCCAAGCAGAGTGTTGTAACATTCACTGCACATCTACTTCTGTGGAGTTCAAAACAGGAGCCTGCCACCTCAGAGTTTTTTCTTATCTACAGTGGCTTTCCTGTGCAAACATGGGCCTCAACAACTTCAACAACATGACTTCCTTAGAGACCACTTAGTACACTTTGAGTCAGGTCTGAATGCCTCTATACTCTAGTTTCTAACTACTATGAGAAAGTGTACATAATGCACCTCCAACTTAAGGAAAACTATGCTTTAAAAAAACTATTATGTTTAGATTATTAAAATCTAACCCTGTCAAGGTCCATTACACTGGAACAAGTCCTTGTCCTCAGGAATTTAATGACCTGTTCCAAGGAGGCATTCAAATGTGAGTAGTCACATTTCCACATCAAAGTACTTTCTCTACTAAAAGCTTATGCAACATATTATTTTTATCTCTCACATGGCATTATGCCATGATCACTGTATCTTAGTTTTTTTGTTCAATTCATTCCATGATCTTTGTATCTTAAATTTTTTTTTCAATTCTTTCTCACCTAGACTGGAGTTTCTAGAGGTTGAATGATCTGTCTTTTTTCTCTTTGGTTGCCATTACCTTATAATGTTCTCATGTTGTAAATGCTCAAAGAATGTTCATGAAGATGATGATTTTTAGAGATTTCCACAGTGGGTGAAGTCAGAGTGTCACAGAGTTGGACCCAGCAGGAGGAATGCATGCACATGGAAATGCTTGTAGTTATAGATAATTAATAGCCTTATGCCAGGCCTTCCTGTGTCAGGCTGTCACCTTGGCCTCCCCTGGATTTCTCAAAAGCTAATCATGTGCGCTCACATATTATTTTCCTTGCGTCAGTATACTCAGGCAGTAAAGCAAAGGATGGGTCAGAATTTTTTTGCCAGAGAATGGCTCTTCATTTACCTAAATAGAACATAGAAAAGTACATTAGACCACTGACAGCTGAACTTAGAGTATATACTCTTAAAAGACAAATTAACTCCCAATCACTCTCTCTTTCTGAAGAAATAGCTGTCAGTGGAGCTAGCCTGGATGCTGATCCTTCAGCCAAACACACAAGACATTGTCCAAATCCTAGGATGAACTATCAAACAGCAGTTTGGAGGAAACACCTTTCAACTCAGAACTAGTGCTCCCAATTTGGATCCAAGATCATAAGAAGGAAGAGTAATGGGATGCTGAGGCAAAGACAAAACTGAGGTGAAAAATAAGGAAACCATACAAGAGATTCTGGTATCAAATATTGAAAATATGCAGTGCATTCTCAAAAATCAGTTTTTGTTCATTTGTCACCAACTCAGTAGGAGCTTGCCTATATTGAATGTTGAATTTTCTAGGGGAGAGCCATACATTTCAAATATTGTAAATCTGCAAACATTTTCAATGAAAACATACCACTTGAGACCATAGATATTTCCATATTTTCCTTTGTTCTTCTTGGATACTTTTCTAACTTATGTTTGGTCTCATCACTTTTGAAGACCAGAAAACATTATCAGTGGGATGGCTAGAGCACCAGCCCAACAGAATACTCAGAAACAAGCAACAGAAGCACATTGTTTGGGCTACGGATCCTTTTTTTACTTTTCCATATGTTGATCTACATGGAACTAGTGATAAGGCAGAGTGTCTATCACCCCAACAGCTAGTTTGGAGACTCTTGTTGGATAAAAAAATAAAGCATAACATTGTCTGAAAATGGAAATGGACGTTTGGACAAAGTGTCTTGTAGGTGAGGGGCTTGCTTCCCAAGTAGTCTCAAAATCCTTGAGACAGAGCCATGTACCTATCATCCATAATGCATGGCTTATTTTTAGTATACATTTACATACAAAGTTGATGCTAAGTCCTCCATGTACACTTCCTTCCAAAAAAACCTTACTGGCTGTTGCAGAAATACAATCTCTATTTAAACAGCATCCGTCATGCTTTGCCTTGGTGACTGGCCATGCATTTTAAAGACAGTTTCTCTTACCCTGCTTGAAGAAGGAGTCCCACCCTCAAAACCCAAGAGCAATGCTTCATTCTGGTCATACCTGAGCAAAACTAACTTCTTTTTGTACCTTTCATTCTTTGATCGTCAGATAAGTGACATCTACCATTCCTGTATAACTCTCAGTGTTATATATTCAAAGCAGATACATATTGAACATGGTATCTTTTTGAAGCTACGCTATAATCCAAGATTCATAATAAAGAGTATAACAGATGGGAGAGGAAAAAAGGGGAAAATTATATGGAAGTTGCAAGAAATCCATGCTAAACGGATAGTAATAATAAATAGGGAGACGGTAATAACTCTTGTCGCAAGTAAAGATGGTCTGCTCTCATATCCTGCCATATTATAATATGAGTTTCACAGTAAAGGTGGCCTTGAGTAGGCTCAGAAATTCCCCTCCTACTTGCAAAGTCTTAGCCTTACTATGCACAAAATGAAAGATACCTACTGAATTTCATGTCTGCATCAGAAATTCAGCATTAATTCAAAGCTGCTCATAGAGAGGTCAGAGAATTCTGGCTCTTCTGAACTCCACTGACCATATAGGGGTGAGATCTTTAGCTGGACCACATCCCATATCTATTTTGAGGGCCTCCAGACAGGATTTCAGCACTAAAACAGAATAGACCAGCTTCCAGGATTTGAGAGAAATACAGAGAAATGTTTCATAAAATTATGCTTTATGTTGGCCATCTAAAATAACCCCAGAATTATTGAGTCTATGTTTAGAAAAATGAGGGAATAGGCTACCTAGGGTATGGTACTTGAAGAAATGCTCGAATTCTATGTGGTGAATACAGGTAACTATTCAGATTTTTAAGGTAGCTTTCTAAATTTTACAATAGCCCAGAATTTGGTCTTAAGTTAGAATAAGAAAAGCACATAGGCACAATATTTCTTTTAAATTACTTCACACTATGAGATTACACAGGGAGCAGATGAAGGTGGAATAATAGAGTTCAAAATATTGTATTTCAAGGACAAGAAATAGTGTTTAGCAGACCTTTTGAACATTTTGAACATGTCTAAAAGCAAAAAGTTACGGCCTAGTCTAAACATTAAGCATTAGGGAAAGATTATTTGTTCAGACCCTTGTTTCATTGTTGAGCAAAGAAATAATAAACAGGGTATTGGATTTGCTAGTAGAATGCATTCTTCTCTGTGAATATAGATGCAAATGTGGGGTGGTAATCATCAGTGTTTATCATTTTACCATCATGATATAGTCTGTAGCTTGGAGGCAAACGGCCATAGAAAAACGGTCCTCTCTAGCTTCTCCATTCCTCCCAAGAGGAACCACAGGACCAAGCCAGGCCTTTTCCTTGAGCTTTCTAGTCAGAGCATCAATAATAAAGTGCCCAATAGTGAAAGGTCCCCAAAACAAACTCATCACAGCCTGGGCAATGTGAACCCTCATCATTTTGGCGATGCAGGTTTGAGAGAGACTTGCAATGTGCTGACCATGTTTCATTTCCAGCTGATCTGCTGTGACCCATTTGAACTGACCAGGGACAATACTCAGCTCCTGAAACACAACCATTTCACTTTATTCATTGAAATGGGACCCTCAAGAGCTAGAAATTCTACTGGTTTCTTCTCTTACTGGTTGATAGTGATGGGTGGATCATGTTGAAGGTAAAATAAAGCTGAGGACATTGGAAGTTGGTTTAATTAATACTATTTTCTTCTCTACTCCTCTTTCTTTCCTTTTGCAATTTCTAAACAAAGGCTTTTTGTATGATTCAAGCAAATCACTACTGTGCCAGCTGCTATTTACTGAGCACTGTACTAAATACTTAACAGACATCAATCAGTTTAAATATTATATAAGCCCAGGGTCATAAGTATTTTACAAGTAAGTTAAGGCACAGAGAGGTTAAGTAATTTGTATGAGGTCACACAACTAGTGATTGAAACCCAAACCTTCATAAATTAAAAGACCTTATATTGTGTAAATAGACCACATTTTTTTTCAAAGCATACATCAGTTTTGGGGCATTTGGGTATTTCTATATCTTGGTTATTGTAAATAGTGCTACAATAAACATGTGAGTACAGGTGTCCTTATGAATGAGTCTTTTTGTGTCCTTTGGGTAGATTCAGAATATTCTTGGTGTATTGATTGGATAATATTATATGCCACTTCTAAAGGAAAATGACAGGAACTGTTCAGTGGGCAAAGGCTAATATTCCATTCCCACAAACTTATCTCTAATTTTGCATTGTAATTTTGAATTATTTTTTTTCTCAAGTGGGACCCTTAAATATATTCCAGATCCCAAAGACCCAGACCACCTTTACTATAGAAAACATGTAAGAAGAAAGTGCTCAGAAAGCCATAGAGATGTTGACTGTGATGAGACAAAAATAATTATTCTCTTTCTGAAGTTAGAAGTCAACAAAAAAGAATAGGAACATAAAAGACAAGGCAAAATTGAAGTAAGGAAGCACTGCATGTGTAAGGACAAAGAGATAAGAAAACAAGGCTGAACAAAAGGCATATAAAACAGCAAAGATTCCTGTTGAATATGAACAGTTAATGAAAAGAACAAGGTAATTCCATAGTATTTCTTCAACAAACATGAATTGAGATCTACTGTCTTCTAAAACTGGGATAAGCAGTAAAAAGAATTTGTTCTCATTTTGTGGTGTCCATAGTTTTAGGGGATTGATAGATTTAGACCAAATAGCTATAAATTTTGAAAACTGTGTTTCAAATTTTGCAAAGCACTTTAGTATCTGAAAACTGAAAACCTAGTAGAAGTTGTCTAAGCAAATATTAGGAAGATAAAGCTATAAAAGCACTGTGTGAAAAATGTCCCCCAAAATCTTTTATTTTTGCTGCTATATTCATCTTATTTTTTAAAATTAAGAATGATTGATAATACTGTATTTGATTTAAGGGAATAGGCTCACACCTCCTCAAATGTATGTCCCTGTACCACACTCACCACTAAAATATCATAGTCCTTTACCATACACCACTAGACTCCCTCCCCTCTTTCTTACAACCTCTACTCACTACCTCTATTAGCCTCAATTGTGCAGTCACATTTTTGAGTATGTTTTGGTTTAATTTTGTCAGTTCCTTATTTCTGTTTTTCTATATGCCACTTATGAGGGGAATACTCTGTTATTTGTCTTTTTCTTCCTGACTTATTGTTTAGCATAATCTTCTCCTCCAGTTCTATCCCTGTTGTCACATATGGATTTCATCTTCTTATATCTGAAAAGTATTCTATCATGTAGACACACATGTATCATATCTTCTTAATCCACTCCTCTATTGGGCACTTTGGTTGCTTCTATAACTTGGTCATTAAAAATATCATTACAGTGAACACAGGAGCACTTGAACACATATGTCCTTTTTAATTAGTGCTTCTATATTCTTGGGATAACTACCAAGGAGTGGAATTGTTGGATCATGTGCTAGATCTATTTTTAATATTTTGAGGAATATCCAATTTGTTTTTTAAAGGAATGGCACCAGTTTACAGTTCTATCAATAGTATATATTTTTTCTATACTCCTGTCCACATTTATTGTTTCTGGCTTTTTATTTATTTATTAACAAGCTATTTACATGCAAATAAGGTAGTATTTTGATTTGCAAAAACTGTCTAAAAATAATGTATTTTGAACTCCTGTTCTGGCTAGTCTACTTCATCAATTAATTATTTGATTTTTATAATCATTTCTGCAGAGTACTCTGAGGTTTGCTTAAGAATCACATCTTATAATAACTCAATAAAAAAAGTAATGGTACATCATTATACATTGAAATTTGTGACATGTTCAGGTACATAATAAGGAAACACAGAGGTGAATGAAGCAAAAATACGGAAGGAAATAATGACAGGAAACAGAAATTGAAAAAACCATACAGCAGATTTTACAAATGATTTGAATAAGGTCAAACCATATCAACTATATTATTAGACTCCCATAAAAATATCTCATTACAAAAAATATATACTGGAGAAGAATTAAAGAGGTGCACAAGAGGGTAATAAAGCTCAGAAAGTGTTGATATGCACCAGGGTAGTAACTGAGCTAGAGAAGGAGATGCACACAGTGCATACAGTGGTATCATTCATGCTGAGGCTCAGAAGACCTGCAGTTACATGTTGGAAAAAATGACAGATCCGAGACCCAAAATCCAACAAATTACAGAGGCATTGGAACCAGTGTTGTTTCATGTAATTTGGGAAGTGATTACTAAGTCAGCAGGGGATGCTGAGTGTGTGTGTATCCTAACCAAGAGAACTGAACTAACCCTAAGTACTGAAAATCCATGACCACAATGAGATCAATTGTAAGAGAGGAGATAGCTAGATTCCTTTGATTTCCTTGTGATCAATGTTTGCTCTATTTTGCATAGTGAAGCAGAGAATACATAGAGTGCTAGCCATGTGACCTATTCTTCAAAGCAAATGAAAAATGTTACCAATTAGCAAGCATATGGAAGCTGGAAAGTAAAATGGTGGCTCAGAAAGTAAACCAGGGTAGTTCCATTTATAAGCTCAGTGGGAAATTTACAATGAAAACAACAGAAATATCTGACAAGTTAGAAAAGACTTATTTTCCTCACTATTATAAGAAAAACACTTCTATGGTATAACTAAGAGAATTGCATAAAAGTCCCAGAAACTGATTCCATTACCTCCTCTCTCCCCCTCTCTGCTGAATATACTGTCCTACTTCTCAAGTGATGGCTAGGGAGTTCTTTTCAACAACTGTCTGCTAGAAAATCCTCTTCAAATTTCTCTCTGGACCATGGTAATAGGTTCTTGAGCATCATCACTACTCTGGATGATCTGGATGATAATTCTTACCATAAAACATTATTTTGCCATTCATTAAGTCATTCACCTATCAAATTTGATTTATATGCTTTTTTGCCCATCAATTTATCCTCTATATCATTTATTGGGGATAAACCATTTGAGTAATATTGTTAGATAGGTCTGTAAAAGATAACCCCACAGAGCACTATTATTTTTCTTATTATCTCAAGGACCACTTAATGACTCTCCAAACAAAAACTTCAGTTTTTAACTAGTGCTCATTGCTGACTACCCTTTAAGAGGAAGGATATAGGTGAAGTCAGAGATAAATATAAGGTATTCTAAATTTACACACCAATTAAGTGGGTACACATTCTTGTCTCTATCTTAATGGCTTTGTTTCTAACTACTCCAAACTGACCTGCTACCATAACCTTGTAGAAATTTTGGCAACCAGGACTTGAATTCTGAGTAGGGTATACAGTCAAAAAATATAGGGGGAAATTTGGCATTATAATCTGCCATGCAATAAATTGAAATACCAGGTTGTGAATTTTTTGTCCTTCCAAATATTTGCTATTTAATTTGGCATTTCTGACACTATATCTATATTTTTTTAAGGCTACTTTACCCCAATTATACTCAACCCCATAAAACCTATACCAAGCGGATTGTAATTCTTTCTTGAGATGCTCTCCTCTACTGTTATTGTTAGTTTAGCTCATGTTAAGATTATCTATAGAAAAGCACTTTACAGTCTACGGCCATACCATCCTGAACGTGCCTGATCTCGGCTGATCTTGGAAGCTAAGCAGGGTCCGGCCTGGCTAGTACTTGGATGGGAGAAAATCACTTTACAAATTAAAATAAAGAGTTTTTAAAAACCCTACTATCCCTCCTCAATTTAATGGCACATTTGCTGTTTCAGTCTTTAAAGTTGTCTGTAGAACTTGTTATTTGACTTTGAAATTTCTTTTAATTTTGTTATGTATTTAAGTTCTAATTTATGATTTAATCCAAAATGACTTCAAGTGGACATTGAATTACCTTCTTCTTCATAGGTATCATTGGTCCTAGCTCTAAAACACTGTCAGTGTTTTATAAATATTTGCAGATTTTCCCAATTGACTTGAATTGTAAGATTTTACCCACTGATCATTCATCTCTCCATACATACATACATACATATATATATATATATATATATGTATCCATGCATTGATCCATGTACTCATGTATCATCCACCCAAGCATCCATCCATCCATGCATGCATCTATCCATTCATTCACTAAAACTTAATAAATGCCTAATGTAGGCATCCCTGATTACAGAGAATGTGAATGGCGGAAGTTGGACTCTGGGAGCAGTATACTGCAGGACAAGAAGTCATGCCTAACTGAAACCCTTAGTGGTATTTAAGGCTTACAACTGTGGGCAGGAAAGGGTGCTATGTTTAGGTGCTATGCATAAGACATCTCTATGTCAGGCACTGTGCTACCTGCTGGCTGTACAATAACCTATACTATACAGTGCCTCCTCTGGAGAAGATAGCATTATGATGGGGAAGATCAAGAAGTAAAATGATTATTGATAATGACCTAACCTAAAGGAGTTAGGGGAGTTACACAGAGGAGATTTTATTTGCAACAGGTTCAAAGAGTGAGGGAACAATCCAGCAGGCATATAAAGCATGGAAACACTCCCAGGAAAGCATCAGTATCCTCAAGGGCACAGAGATATGCAAGTATATGCCAGTGAAGAAGAAAGGGGATGCTTGTGGTCTGATACAGCATGCAAGGAGATGGAGTAGAGGCATAGCGACATGATTCTGTGGTCTCTTCACCTTGAATTTTGTTCTTTTTCCTTAATGGACTGAGCAGCTATGAAAGGTAGCAAATAGATCAGGTAGTGACATGATCAACCTTGCATTTAGAAAACCTCATTCTGAGCCACCAGAATTATCATCCATATTCAGATTCCAAAATGCCTTGCCACTTGGTGTTTGATGATGGTAAATTTTTTTCTGTATAATTCATAGGAGTCATTATCACAGATTCATCCCTTTGGATATTTAGTTTTATCTGAAATGGGAGGCCACAGTAGTGTTGATGAAAGAGAAAAAAAAAAGCATATCTGAAACATAATTGCCTTATTTTAAGTCTTCAAAAAGTAAAAATTCTGGTACTATATTATTTGTTGTCTTTCTCTAACTATGCATTTCTTCTAAACAATTTTCTGAGATTTCTCTACTGATTAAAGTTAGGACTTCAGCATGAGAACCCTTGAGTTTTAGTCAAATACAGATTATTCTTTGGATAATACTGTGCACAGTAAAATGGAATGTGCCTACTTTTGTGTATCTAAAAATAATTAAAAATTTCTGCCTTGGATGTGAAAACCAGGATGGAATGATATACATTAGGCACAAAACAAAAAAGTAAAGTACTACCCGGAAGGCAAAAATTATGGGTTTTAACATGAGCATATCTGCAGATCTATCAAAAATTTGATAAAGCAGAAAAAGCTGTTTGCTTTAAGATCCACATCTCTGAATTCTCCAGAATGCAGCACCAGCCAAGTGTGGGAGATCTAATTCTCCCATGGGCATAGCCTCAGGGTAGAATGAAGTCCAGAAAAAGCAGAAATGTTAATTATTAACCTAGCTATGGGACCAGCAATAAGAGTTCATATTTATAAATGCTTCTTGATCCTTAGATAAGCTGCTTTTTTCTACCAACACTCCCTCAGTGACTCCCAAATCTTTTCTTTCCCCATTTGAGACCTGAAGTGGGGGTGGTAGGAGTTGTGTTTGGGAAAGGAGTTAGAGTTTCTCTGTACCTGGGAAAATGCTAATTTCTGTTTTTAAGAAAATAGGCTAAGAAAAGGCTCAAGGGAGTGTAGGACATCAAAGAACCCTTTTAAAACAACTTTTTGGATGATTTAAATGAAAATGAGGCAGACATATATGGATTAAATTTTCCCCTTAAAGCAGCCTGAGGTTCAAAGATTAAGGGGGAGAGAGATGGAGGTAAAAATACATTGGGGGTTTATTATCAGAGCTTCCACTAGCCTGAAACTGAGTGTGTTAACCCCTGATGTGTCCATGTGCATTTCAACATGCATGCTGGTGTCAGGATGTCCATGCACATATGTGCCACGTGCCTATGAAAGAGGCCTTTCACAGTTGATTTATGCAGCTTGCCAGGAGAGAAGTAGGCCACGCCAGCCTTGAAAGCACTTTAGTTTAGTTGTTTTTACTTGTGAAGGACATGTTGTCCTGTAATTATTCTGTCATTTCTTAAAAGGTGAAATCCTTAACAGGTTTGTGCTTTATGTGTTGCTGTAAGTGTTCTTGTCAGAGCATGTCTAAGTGAGTTGGAATCCCCATTCCACACTGTCTTTGTGAGGAACAAAGAGGAACTGGACATTTTAAAAAGTGTTAAACAATGTAGAAGAAAGATGATTAGTTGGGGAGGACATAGATAATATGCAGAAAAATTTTACAGGACATTTCCATTCCCTCTGTGGGTTCTCAAAATACCTACAAAATTCTTACCATATTAATTTTTCCCCCACACACTCTGTCAACAAACAAGTATAATTTTGTATCTGTATTTGACAACAGAATAGGGTGGGTTGAAAATAGTTGTTTAACTCACAGACAAAATGAAAAACATGTAACTCCGACCAGTGTAATGTTATGCTTTAATACTTAGGAGAATCTAAAAAAAATACTGGCATTGAAGAGGTAATATTTTTATTCTCTGGACTACTAATAAAACATGCAAGATTTTCTTTTCTTTTTTTGAGACTAGGTCTTGATATTTTTGCCTGTGGAACCGCAGGTTGCCCGGGGTACCACAGACTAAGCAATCCCCAGCCTCAGCTTCCCAGGTAGCTGGGATGACAGGCGTGCGCCACCACGCCCAGCTGTTTTTTTGGAACTAGGTCTCGCTACGGGCCACAGGCAGGACTCGAACTGCGATCCCTAGCCCTGGCTGCTTCATAGGCAAAACATTCAAGATTAGTGAATTAAAAACAAATTTAGAAACAGGAGTTCTACTCTTTCAAAAATCAAATACAATAGTACAACTCATTTTTTTCACATCAGGATTATTTTTTCAGTTTGAAGTCTGATACTATGGAATATCACAGGTCATCTGGGCCAAATCACAATGAATTTAGCAGACTTCTCAACATAAGCATTATATTCTAATTCCATGAATTGTAGATTATTCCCTTCTCTATAGCCACAGGAAAGTCAGGTCAATACGTGAGATGTCTGTGCACTCTTGGACTTTTATGAGTATGAAAGTAGAAGTCTAACCTCTGGAGTTATCATCTCATTGTTGTCAAAGGTTAGTCTCCTCTGGAGGCTCTTGAGTTGTTATCATTAGAAACATTCACCCCTTCATTTAGACCCAGGCCACAGAAGCACAACCACTGGCGATTCTGTCAGCTACCTGCTCTCCAACAGGGCACTGTAATAATCAAACTCCCCTCCTTATTCCCTAACCTCTACCTTGTCACTCAGAAATCTCTGCAGATGAGTTTTTGAAAATATTACACAAAATATCATAGAAATGATAACTTAGATCCAGTTAGTACCAAGTGCTCACCATCACTGTGTTTTATATAGTTGGAGAGTTTTCCAAACTTTTGTGACTGCCTTTGTTGGTAATAGTCTTGTCAATCTGACTGTGACACAATTTCTATTATTTTTTAATGGATGAAGTAACTTGGACCAGAAAAGACAGTGATCTTGATTCTAAGGTTTCCCTGGAGTCCTTTTGCGCAGTACTCCAGTCACAGATGCCATTTCAATGACCAAGATGACTAAGTCAGATATGTGGTAGTGCAACTGGTGGACAGAGGGCAGGGTAGAGAACACAGTAACCCGTTAAGAAGCAGATAGTGATTTTAGAGATGGTTCAAATTACCAACATCTTCAGTCATGGATGATGCCTTTTCCATCCTGGATTTGTTTCTAGGACATTGGTCTACCTTCATCAGCCTTATTAACCCTCAGAGATTTTCAGATTCTTTATATCTCTTGTCCTTGTTTCATCACCACTGGACTTTGCTTCTCCTCTTGCCATCTCAATGTGTGGAACAAGGAGCTGGGAGTATGTCATTTACTAACCAATTAGTAACACTTATTTATTAAATAAACAAACAAACAAACAAAAACTAATAGATGCAATTCCCATCAGCCCCCAACAAACATTTACACTATAACCAGACTTTTCCTACCTCTACGCTTTTGTACATACTCTTAGACTTTGCATAGGTTTTCTCTCTGACTTAGATTCTCTCCTCATCTTTCACTGGTTGTTTTCTACTGATATGCTTCAAGACACAGGTGACCTTTCTGGGAAGATTTCTTCAACAGCCTCTCTATTGTTCTGAAACAACTATAACTATTGTTATCCATATGTTCTATACAGACCTTTCTTGATTCACGTGTGACTTGGCATTTAAATTATTATTTGTCTATGCATGTATCTGAAAGTAGGGTTTCCACTCTATCTCAAGTTTCTAACTCAACAGAATAACTTGGACTGAGAAATATGTGAACTACACCAATGTAAAAAATAAATAATTTCAAAAAGAGGATCATTTGGGGACTTCTTTTTTAAACACAACTAATATGAAAGTATCCAAGCCCTGGTAAAATGTCCCTTGTTATAATCTTTCCTTAGTCTCCAAAGTTAGTTTGGATGACTGCTGACATGAATTGAGTCACATTGTGCTGTAACTAGAATGGGAAATACCTACTAGAAGTAACGGTGTAAGCCTAGGAATAGAAACCAGACCAGATCAAAGGCTCCTGGAGAAAACCAGAATTCAAATGTTGGAGAGATCCAATTACTAATTGAGGGAGTATATCACAGTTTATAAAAGTGTTAAGAAAGTCAGTAATGAGTAATGGAATGTTGCTTATCAATTGCCATATTATTTACGATATCTATTGTTTGTATTTATAGAAATAAACATTTAAATTTATACTAAATATAATAGATGTGTAAATATGAACACAAAATCATAGAAGAAAGCATTGAGAGATATGCATTCAGAAAAATTGAAGTTCTTCAAAGTTAAAAGTATAACAGAGGACAAACAGTAGGGTGGGAAAAGACAGGGTGACCTTCCCAACATATAAAATATAGATGGATAATTTACAAAGAATAAATCCATACATGCTCTTGCTTTATGTCAGTAATGGAAACAACCAGTAGTAGACACATATTAAAAATATTATTTAAAGAAATTGCTTATTTGATTGTGAAGAGTTAACTAAGAAAATCTGAAAATTGCAATGCAAATCATAAGGAAAGGGAAACTGAAGCAGCTATCCAGAGGTTGGATTTTTTTTTCTTCTTCAAGATAGATGTTTCTCAACAGCTTGAACCCAACTTTCATAAATTACATAGACTAATCTCTCTTAAAGTCAACTGACTTTGGCCTTTAATTATTTCTAAATTTTTTGATATTAAAGTCAACTTGAATATATGATCATAGTCTACTCCTTGTCAATTTTGTACTTAGATACATTTCTTTAAGCCATACTTAATATTCATATAAGGAAAACAATAAAGTTATAATTCTACCTAGCATGAAGCAATTATTATATGTAAAATTGAAACCATGCTAACATTTTAAGAAAGGGATGTAAAACTCTAAAGAAAAGGTAATGCCTGTTATTCTCCTTTGATCTCTATTGTAACTAAAACACTGTGATATAGGGCTAACTATTATTAGTACACCATATACTAGATGACAAGGAAATAAAAAAAGTCATAATATTCAAATATATTCATAACAAAATAGGAAAAAATAGTCACAACAATTACAATTATTTCTACAATTGATCATATGGTCACATTAGTATTTATAACAATATTCTCTCCTCCTCATTCCACATTTCTTCCTTCCTCAGCAAGTACCTTTTCCCCAGTGGAGTCACTTAAACCTTCATTTCGAAAACCTTAGGCCATTATCAGTTTTTACCTGAATTATGTTGCTATACTTTTCCATAGACTTTAATTGTAGAATGGAAATTATAAGGGACCTCCTATATTTGAGACATATTCCTTAACCCTAATTTTGTATTACCAGTTCAATTTTCCTTTGGTAATTAAAACCGTTAACTAAAATTTGTAGAGTCACTCCCTTCTTCCCCTGCTAACTTTGAGGTCTGAGTAGCTTAACATTGCCAGGTAGCAGCCTCAACTTCCAATTTAATGGAATCACTGTCATGTTTCCTGGTAGAAGCAATCCTTCCAGTGGAATAAAACCCTCAAGACTAGGAAAGCATAAATTTATTGGGACAATATGTCAAATTTTTGAGTAACTCACTAGGAATAACATAAAGCCTCTCCCATTTCTAATCCTTGTTTCTTGAATTTATAGATCTTGGCTATGGGAGCAAAAAAGCACAAATATTGGATGCTGGTTTAGAACATACACAGCCTCCTGGAAAACATTGCTTTAATTATGAAATGTATTGTTACCTAGCTGGTATTTTATGTAATTGAGTCTTCAAAAGGCCATTCAACTGACGTATGAAGCCAGCTGTTCAGGATGATGGTGAACGTGATAAGAACAGTGAATTCCATGAGCCTGGGCCCATCACTGCACTAATTTACTGTGAAATTAGTTTCTTGATCAGAAACAATACTGTATGAAATACTATGATGGTGGGTAAAGCATTCTGTACATCCATAGAAGGCAGTCCTGGCAGAAGCATTATGTGCAAGAAGGCAAATCCATAATGGCATGAATTTCCATTCCAGAAAGAAGAAAGCAATGTCTCTCTCATAATAAAAACAATCTAATACAACCTACCAGGTAGTTAATTGATCACTGCAGAGCATGATCACTGCTGAGCATGGCACCATATCCTAGAGTATGTGTAGTCCCCGCAGCTGGCAGGTTGGGCACTCAGCAATAGTATTGGTGAGTGGAAGTCTCTTGCTTAGGCTGTGTTTAACTTCTGCCCTCTCTACTATATTCAATTTGAATATGATCATATTGAGCAATCACAAGGTGGTTGAGTAAATGTACTGACCAATATCCATTGAATGGGTCATCTTATCCATTCAATTAAAATCCTTCTCTGCTAAAGTCCTACTTTCCTGATCATCCACATGTATCACAACTCTTTCCATGTACTTTGTCCATTCACAGATATCTATGCATATGTTTTCTGAAACTTCTCCATTTGCAGTTTCCAATCCTGCTTCTTCAAAGTTCCTGACCATGCTATCAAATCACTCGTTATAGTCCATGCAGGCATATCAACTACACTTTGGTCATTTCTTTTCCCAGTACTTTAGAGATATCCTGCTAAATTCTTGCCACTGATAGGATTTCCCTTCTTCACTGTCTTTCAAGGATGTCTAAAACAGGGACTGTAGTGCTGTCACTTCCCATTCTTGAATGATACCAGGTTGCAATGAAGAGATTTCTGTGAATCATACCTGAACTTATTCTGCCTCAGGCAACTGGTTATACAAAATGTGTGTGTGTGTGTGTGTGTGTGTGACCTCACCTATAAATACATGCAAAATAAAATGAAAATGCTTAGTTTTTGAAATAATTGAGTTGGATCTTACAAGGTAGATAAAGCTAGTATATACATAATATCCATCATCAAAACCCTTAAATAGAAAAATGCATAGTAAGTGTGTATTATGTCTCAATTAAGTTTAACACAGCCATTTTTCCTCTAATAGAGAGATTGTTTTTCTTTTTCTTTTTCCTTTTTTTTTTGCATATCAAATGCTATACTTAGCTCCTTATACAATTAACTAGAAATCACACTGTAAGGTATACATGGTAGGTCTTTAACCAGTAGAGTTAAAAACAGCAGAGCAAGATGCTCATCATATCACAGGCTGAGGGGACTAAGATCTCAAAACAGAAGAACAAATCCATGTCCTTCATTTCATGCACGATAAATAATAAGAAAATTAAAAAATAGTCAAACAGTCAGTCACCCAGGGTAGGGATTATTTTCAAAGTCAATATTAAATTCTACTTCAACAAAAACAGCTATTTATTGAGCACTTACTCTGTTCCAGAAACATGCTAGGATCTGGCTATATATGAGCACACTATGTCATTGTTAGTATTCTATATCAAAGAAAAAATATACATCTTTCCCTTTAAGGAAAGCATTATATTCTGAAAGATATGAAGAAAAATTAGATTATACATACTGGAACTCATAGCAACTATCCCTTGACATTTAGTATATATAATTTTAGTATACATATATTTATGTATATACATGTAAACATATACTTATTTAATATGTAAATATAAATATATTAATGATAAAAAAGAAACCATGTATGACTTGCTTATAGTTTTTCAGAATAATAGTATCAGAACAGGTATTTAAAAATACAGTGTTTATTTTATGTCAAATAGACACACACTTTTTATAAAACATATTAGCCAAGCAATATGTCCAGAAAATTATCGTCATTAAACAGATAAGACATGGATACTTAAAGAGATTATTTTCCTAATGTCCCACAAACAGTGTTAGGTATAAGTGGGATTCCTGTTTGACTCTAAATCTAATGTTTTTAATGACCATTTCATTTCCAGAAAGATAGAAAATGAACACATTAATTTCTCTTTAGTAAGACCTTAAATGAGTGTACCCCTTTACTTTGTTCATTTACAATTTTGTGGTGTAAGCAACAAAAATGCTGGGTTCAAGTTCGGACGACTTCATTGCCTGGTTGTTTCTTTGGCAAATGCATTTACTCTTGTTTATTTTCAATAACTTACATGTATATGGATTAAATAGTAAGTAGCTTATATTACTGATAAGTCTTAGATATTCAAGTGTTTTGCAAATTGAAAAGGTGAATCTGAACATAAAATGCCATCTTCACCTCCTTTCTATGAAATATTTCAAGAGACTCAAAGTTAAAAATAGTAATTTTGGAAATCTTCTATACCAATAATTACTATCACATTCATTTAAAAATATAAACTCAAATTAAGCCAGCTGAAAAAAATCATTAATTATTGCAAGAATTTTGGGGGGGAAATAAAATGACCTCAGAAAGCCTATCTATATAGACTAGCTGAGTGATTTAACCAAGTCATTAAATCTCTTCAAGCTTCAATTTCCTTCTTTATAAAAATATAGGGTTGAGTTAAATAATCTCCAAGTGCTCTCACAGGTCTACCAATCTATCAGTGAAGACCTTCAGGATTCTCTGGCTATGACTACTGCCTTCCACTTTGCTCTGATAGCTCAGAGAATCTTAGAGAATCTCTCACCCAATTGATTTGAATGCATTTTAACCACAGAAATGCTAAAGATAGTGTGCTGTTCAGTCTGCTTTTCTGAATTGAATTGACCTCTCAGCTTTGACAAATGTATCTTTCATTGACTTCAATACCAGCCACTTAATCCCTGGAAATTAATTGAGGGAATTTGAGTTTGAATTTCCCTAGTGTTATTGGTGTATAGAAAATCTTGTTACTTAAATCTCACTTTTGTGTTTTACATTGTGATTGCTAAGAGATCATCATAGCAATCTCCTATTTCTGTTAACTCTCTCTGTGAAAATCCAAATGGGTTTATTTCTTAAATTGCTAATAACCTCACTCAGCCAGACAAATTATCAAGTATATGGACTAAAGTTAAACACAAACTCATTTTACTTGATGAAGGCAAGAAAAATACAATGATTTCCATTTTGAAAGTAAAACTGCCAGGGTGAATTACTTGGAATGTAGTTCAACATGATGAAATGCCATAAATTATACTTAGATTTCTTTGTGTAGGTATTCAGCTCTGTATGCATTTGTTGATAAAGCAGCAACATTTTTTTTTTTTTTTAACAAGGACTAACAACTGCATCAGCCTGGGAAAGAGTTTGACTTCTATTAACTGACTACAGCACTTGAAGAAATCACTCTTATTGTCTTATGCTAATTTAAAGAATCCCCACCATGCTGCCCCTCCCCCCCCTCCTCCCCACAAGGTCTGCCCAGTATCCTCAAAATAATGTTACCTGCCTGTGTCCTCTCAGTCTCTCTGTAGCCCAAGTGAGAAAGTTAAACCAGTGAAAGGGGGGGAGCCAAGGTAAAAGAAAAGTATTCTTAGATACAATGCAACAAATGTATTGCTTCATAAAGATGCCTTTTCAAACAAAAGTCTGGCAGCACTCAGGAGTGGGAACAGAAGGTAATACAGAGTCCTACCAGGCTGTACTGGAAGCTCCGAGTGTGCTGGATAATTCCCCATACATTTCATGTGTTTTGGCAGGTAGTGTTCTACTTAGGTTCTGCCATTTGATTTTCAAGAACTTGCTAGAGTATCCAAAAGTTTTTTAAAAATCAAGAGTTTTAAATGCCATATGTTCAAGTTGAGTCTTCAGTAGTGACCAGCTGCATTCCAGCGAGACCTGTTTAAAAGTTTGGCTAAAACCTTTGTGGAGTAAGAGGGGATGGGGTTCATTCCCTTTGTATCAGTCATTCTGTCAAAGATTAATCCTAATGAGCTTCTTTCTACAGGCAGGCATACCTGTAAGGCCTTGAATTACATACCTACGATTTCTCAATATTTAGGCCAAAATGTGTACACTCAGATGCTGATAGATACCATCTTTCCAGAAACCATTAACCATGGTATTAACTGTAATAACTTTGTGAGGTTAAGGAATGAGGCCAAACAGG
Source organism: Uropsilus gracilis (assembly GCA_004024945.1). NCBI lineage: Eukaryota > Metazoa > Chordata > Mammalia > Eulipotyphla > Talpidae > Uropsilus > Uropsilus gracilis. Next base: position 134,631 of record PVHY01001057.1, on the reverse strand, counting down.
GGGTTGTTCAGAGTGCCAGGGAAGCAGTTATTCAAAGCAGTATGAAAGAGCATATTGAGGGAACTTAGTTTTCTAAAAACAGAACAAGAAGAAAACCCAGCTCACTATCTTTTTGTTTCATCTGTTCTACACAGCTAGCCCTTCCTCCACGTCTTTGCTAGGTTAGTTTTCAGCAGGTAGTGCTGCTAACTTAATTGATTTCATCAGTTAATGGCAGCCACAGTGATGGAGTTTGGTTTTTACTAAAAAAATCAGCATCGAGACAGAACTTCCCGATGCCTTTGCCAGACCCTGAAAGGGCAACCTTACACAGGACTGCCATACTGACCAGCGCCGTTGCCGCTGTTTGCTGCCTCTGCCTCTGTACAGCTCCGTACTAGCCTGCCGCTGGGGAGCGCTGGACAGTCCCACAGTGTTGACTACATAGTTAGGAACTAAGACTTCATGCCTACCCAGCCCTAATTCCAACGCAGTTATGATAACTGAATTTCTCCTAGTCCACGACTGCTTTACCTATTGAAAAGAGTTTTTTGTTTTTGTTTTAAATCTTATTTTGCTTATCTATCTCTTGGAACTTGGAAGTTTCATGGTTACTGTGATTGATTGAAAAGACCAAAAAAAAAAAAAAAAAAGATGAAGTTGAGATAAAACAGAGAGCTCTGTAGCTCTGTAGCAGAGAGAAAAGCGTAAATCCAGTCAGTGAGAGAATTCAACTTGAATTAAAAAAGAATGAATTAAAAATATTCATTTTAAATTTATGGAATTAATTTTATTGGGTTATATGTATATGCATATATGTATATGTAACATGTATATATTACAGAGTCATATGTGCAATAAAGTTAGGTAGTGCTCACTTCAAAAATCTTCCATTTTTGTGAGGAAAATGATGGAGGTACTACAACCATTGTCCAGTCTCTTGAATAAATTCCCCAAGAATGGGCTCTCTTCCTACAGGAGTAACTCATCAACTTGGGGTTTGGGGGACTCCTCTTGGGTAAGCTGATATTTTCTAAGCTGTTTGTGGTGGCTTGTTTTTCAGACACCATGCCTTGCATGTTTTTTATTCATGGGCATTATTTTTGATACTTACAATTAAGTTTCCAGGTAGGTCACTACCAAGTACTTGCATAAAGCAGATAAAAATATTAATCTCTATGCATGGTTAAATATACATCTCTACGTAGTATCATCAGTTTATAAACAAAATACAAAAATAGAAGATGAATGATCAAAATACTAGTCCAGGCTAAAATTTATATATTTATTAGCAAGCTTACCTTAGCTATTGGTCCCCCCAAATAGAGATAAGACCTCCTGAATTATTATTTTCACAATCATATCATTTACATTGTCCATGATTATTCTTTTTATGTGCATTCAATTCTTATTATATCAGCAATGAACTTAGTATAAATATGTGAACTGTAAAAAAAATTGGGATACACAACCTCAAAACAGATATTCTCAGTATACTGAGATAGAACAAAACCCTATTTCAGCTTTTTGTGAGTGGGCAAGGGAGGGAATAGAATCTATTAGAATAAGATCTTGGAGCCAACAGGCTTTGAAAGAGAATGAGGGATAAGTTGTGAGAGAGCACGGTAATGAAGAGAAAGTTGGAAGGAAATGAAGATGTAGCTATTCAAAGAAAGGGAAGACATGTCTTCAGAGAGAGAGACCAAAACAGATGGGAAACATTTTCAGTTACCAAGATGAAGAAATTGGGTAAGCACTTCTAAAATGGTTAAAGGGAAAAAGAGAGAAAGAGAGAAAGAAAGAAAGAAAGAAAGAAAGAAAGGAAGGAAGGAAGGAAGGAAGGAAGGAAGGAAGGAAGGAAGGAAGGAAGGAAGGAAGGAAGGAAGGAAGGAAGGAAAGAAAGAATAAAGACCAAAAAGCTAGGCCTTTAAGAGGGAGAATAGTGTTTGGAGGTAGAGTTTGCTGGAGTCTTTGGATATTTATTCAACTGAATCTTGTAAAATTTATTTCTGGAGTTTAGAACTGGAAAGTTGGATGCAACAGAATATTTAAATAAAAAAACTATGTAAAATATACCAACAGCAAAAATATGAAGTTAAGTCTTACATAACTTTTAAGACATTAATCTTATTTTTCCTCAGGAAATGATTATAATTCCATCCATAACCATAAGTAAGATTAATTTGAATTAAAAAAACTTCACATGCTAAAATTATTCTTAATAATCTGGAGATAGAATACATTTTAGGGGAGTTGAAATAAAATATATAAAGGTGTGCTATCAAGTAGAAAGCCAGCTGAGGTCTATTTTCTTAAGTCTTAATATCTATTAAACAAACCACATAAAAGAAATATATATCCTAACACATTTGTCCTATTCAAACATTTTATTCATATTCAATATATTTTAAAATACTTCATATATATATACTTCATAAAAGTAATCCAGAAAAACTTTGCTAATTTTCACTTCCATGATCTGCAAGCACCCCATTCTCACAAAGAAACCCGCAGTCTTGCTTCACTTTTCAGCAAAGATTTAATAGCTGAGTGCTCTATTGTATTCTCAGATTACTAAGACTTCATTATTTTTACATGCTGCACTACAGGACACTTACTAATATACTACTAAGTATTATTGTAAATAATTAAAATGCAACTACTACACTTGACAAAATGAAAGGACAAAGTATTCTGTGTTGCAGTCAACTTTTTGTATGTTGGGTATAGTGAACTAAGCACATATTTAAAAAATAGAAAATCAATTACTAAAAGCAACTTCAGTTAGACTGCAGTGGGCCTCCCTCTCATTAGTGAGATATTTTTCTGGTTCCTACCTACCAATTAAATCATGTAGTTATTTTGTCATTATCACTGTTAAACTGAAAAAAAAAATTAAGTACCAATAAAGCTTGCTCTTTGTGCCAACCTTTTCCAGATAGCTTTTCATTCCAAGTTGACTTGGCATATCCAGCCCTTTTACCATTCCCTCCCTAACCCCACATGCCATGAGTTAAAAATTTACTGTCCTAATAATTGGTCAACATTCTTTAAAAGCGCATCCCCATACCATGTAGTCAACACTCTATGGATATATAAGTGTATATCCAAGGATATATAAGTGTAAGGAAAAGTCTTTGTCTTCAAGGTATTTACAATATAATTTGGGAAACAAAATTATCAGAATCAATAAATAAGCAGCCAGTATTAGAATACCTAGAATTAAGTTCTATATCCTGTGGTCCTCATTCTTAGAGCTACATGTCAGGCGACACTGAATCCAGAAATGTTCCAGAGTCTAAGATCCTGGATTCAGTTGGTCTCATGCACCACTTAGAATATCTTGCTTTACTCTGTCAAAAATTGCCATAGAGATAGTGATAACAGAATTAATCAATGTAATGTAATGTAACATATTTCACATCTTGAGGACAGGGATCAAATCTTTTTCACAGCGCTGACCACAGAAAGCCAGGCACAAAAAGTGATGGCGACCAGGGGTCAGGTGAGGCTGGCATCAAGGATGAGGCTAAATAACAAAGGTCCTCTTATGTGGCCCGGTTCAAGCACTCAGCCTCCCATCCCAGAGCTATGGAAAATGAGTGAAGGCTTTGAAGCATTCAAAATGGCATGAGCAGATTCAGGTTTTAAAAAGAGCCCGCCAACCATAGTGTACTGAAGAGCAGAGGAAAATAAAAGCCGGGAGCTTAGATAATTTGAAATAAACATTTAGTTAACTAAGGAGGGGCAGCCAAAATTAACATGTGTTTGTGGTGTGATTTACCCAAATTTGGGTAATAGCCAGGTTTTCTTGGCCAGTAGCATGGAAGTGTGGTTACTGCTCTGTTGTCATGAATCAGCTCATTATTTCTGAAGGTAAACAACTTAAATTATATTAATATCACTTTTAATAATCTTTGATAGTCTAGAATATATACTGTGTTAGAAGTTGTGGGTAGATATTGAAGCAAATTAAAAGTAATACAAAGATATATTTGAAAAGTTTTAACTGCACTCTTAACAGGTGGCTCAACTGAGATATTCCAAATGGAACATTTTGTTTCATAAATCTATTAATAGTTCCTGACCTTGCTAGATGTGCAGTGCAATTTGCTATATTTTAAACCATGATTTGCCATCTACTTTTTGAAGAATATGGAATTGTTTAATCAATATGTAAAGAAATAAGATTAGTTGGAGCTGTTAAGATCCCCATAGTAAACTGGGATCAGTTTGGGTTCTTGGGAGATATAACTCTGTGTTAGAAGGGGAACATGGGGGAACTTGAAGTTTTCATAGGTGGCAGCTAATTCCAGCTGATTCAAGCAGAAACAAAGGTTTTCTTCTCATGTTACTCTCCCTACTTTAAACATTTCAGTGACTTTCCATTGCTCTTTGGATGGCTTCCAATAGCTATGATAAGTCCTGTCAAGGCCTGCATGAACTGGCTGCCCCCTCCCAATTGCTCCAACTTTATTTCACATCTTTCTCCCCAGGTGTTCGAGTATACAGGTTGTCTTTCAGCTGCAAATTTTGCCATTCTTCCTATGCAAAATATGTTGGACCTCTTTCTACACTATGTCTGGAATCCTTCCTACCTCATCTCCTACCACCATTTAATGAGTTCTGTAGTTTTCTTAAATGTCAGTTCAATAATCACTTTTTTGGGGGCATGTCTTTTCAGAGAGACTATCACTACTATTTCTACTCCAAACTAGGTAAAACAGGTTCATTTTATGCCCACATAGCTCTATGTAATTATTCCTCACAGTCCTTATACTTACACTTTTAATTATTTACATCATTGTTTGATGGCTCTTTAGCTAATCAAACTGAACTTTGTGGAGACAGTAAACCAGTCAGTTTTTTCAGCAACATTATATCCCTTGAAGTTAGCACAGTACCTGATGCATAATAGGTGGTAGTAAATACTTTTTGAACAAATAATTGAATGAATGCATATCACTAAGACCAATAATATGTTCCTTAATTCTTCCCCTCCATGGTTTCATACCATTTGCTGGAACATGTATTTTTTGCTGTATGTCACTCTGGGTCATCTACTCTTCCCAGGTAGCTGGGATTACAGGCGTGCGCCACCACGCCCAGCTGTTTTTTTGGAACCAGGTTTCACTACGGGCCCCAGGCAGGACTCGAACCGCGATCCCTGGCTCCGGCCGCTTCATAGGCTGAAGCTTACAAGCACGAGCCACCGTGCCCGGCCTACTCTCTAGGTATACTTGTAGATGCTCCCATGACCTCATGTAGACTCACCAGTGCAAGATCAGTGCTCTCCAATGGGGAACTCCACCATATCCTCTATAAGCCCCAAGGCTAGAGCATCTCTGCTTCCTGTGTGCTTTCCTACACTGAAGAAGTGACAACAAAACAAAGGAGCCAAAGGGCCAAGGTATCCAAAAGGAACTCATAGATACTAGATCTCTTGGTTCTCTGCCATTTAAATAGGGATACTTATGGCCTATATGTGACTTTTCTAGATAAAAAGATGAGAGTTAAAGGGACTTGGTCTCAAGAAAAAATAGTAAATGTATTAAAAATTATGGAAAATAAGACCTTCATACATTCGCATAAAGTTCATCCTCCAGGTTTTTCCAGTAGGATTATATATAGCATGATATACATAGTATGTCTATAGATGATATATACATATGTAACATATATATATGATTTATCTATATATATCTATATGTGTCTATATATCTATTGATACATGTCATAGGTGTTCTTCACATCTTCAAAAACACAATTTTTCTCCTTGTAGAGTATATGTGTGATCCCTATTATTCTCTTAAAGAGAAACCACTGAAACATAAATATCACCTTTACTTAATTTTATCTTTAGTAGAATTCCTTCAAATTGTTCTTTGTGTAAAAGTGGTTGTCATGGCTGTGGAGGCAGAAAGATTTAGTGTAGATGATTTTCAATGGGAAATGGAGAAAGGCAACTGGTAACAATGATGTAGGATCAATTGAGGTGACTGCTTATCCCACTGTAGGTTCTGTGGGCCAGTTTCCACACTTCTGGTCTCCGGTTGTTACAAAGCCCCTGGAAATGGTGACCTTATGGTCCCAGCGAGAGCAGACAGGGCCTGACTCCAGTAGCATCAGCTGTGGGAAAGCAGACAGGCTCTCAAGGGTGGAAGTAGAGAGCTAGCCAGGGGCCTTCTGGGAGACTTGTTTTTAGTCCTCTTTAAAGTTGCAATAAAATAGCAGAAAGTACTTCTGAAGCCTCCTTTGAACAATTTTATTGTCTGTTCCCTTTGCCACAGGAGGATAAAGTTGATAAACTGCTATATAATCAACTACTGTATATTTCATTTGAAACTTTAAAATTTTAAATACTCATTTTATGGCCCTGATAAAGTATGATAGGGACTCAATGTTGGGCTCCCAGCACTCTCTGGTGAGTAGATTTGAGATGATTAGTTTAATATCGGGCTAAGGGACTGTCAATGGTTTGCATTACACTTCCCCATCACCAGTCATGACTCACTGTTTGGAGAGAATTTTTGCTTTTGGGAAGCAACAGTTTCACATAACACCAGAGAAAAGAAACCCTGCCGAAGATAAAAGTGGAATCTAGTCTTTCAGTCAATTGAAGGAATAAATCATATTTACTGGGGGAAAAAAACCCACACAGTTGGAAATAGATACCAGATTGGGTTGGGAGGAACCCAACCGCATAATTGTTTAACACTTTGGAATATTCATTTTCTTTTTGAAGATTGAGACTGGGTGTTGTTCATTTCTGTGCAGTGTTTAGTGCAGTGTTTGGCACATAGTAATTGCTCAATAAATACTTGTAAGTAAATGAGTGAAAAACCAAACTGAGTAAACCTCAAATAGAATTGCCCTCTATAATAGTTTTCTAGGGTTTCCATAAGGAGGCACAGAGAACAATGTGACTTACATAATAGACATTATTGTTTCAAGTCTCAAATTAAGGTGTCAGTAGACGCATACTCATTTGGAAGGCCTTATAGAAGTAACTATTCTAGTAAATTCTGGTAGTTCCTTGGTTTGTAAAAGTGTTACTCTTAGTGACATTCTCCCTAGTTACACCTCTGGCTTTCAGCCTTCAAATTTTTTTTTAAATAAAATATCAGCCATACTTAATTAGAGATCTACCCTACACCAGTGTGACTTTGTCTTAATTTAATGAGTATCATCTGTAATGATTCTACTTCCAACAAGGTCACATTCTGAGATATAAGAGGTTAGGACTTCCACATGGGAATTTTGGCAGGTCACTATTTAATCTGTAATGCTTTCCTATATGATAAAGATAATTAGAAGCTAGAATTTATTATAAAAATATTCATCTTTGTATTTTCTTGGTAGTCAAGAAATGAAGATTCTGAACTAAATGCAGTCACGAACCACTATGTGAACATACACAAGAATTTCATTTGGGTTAATGAAGAGACTAGGCTATAAGATCTTTTAGAAATTTTAAGTGGGCCATTTTATGAGTTTCTTTGCTATGCATTTGATAGACACATCTTATCTGGCCTTTACTTATTTTTCCTTGATTATTATTTTACATTTAGATTAAACTTTTTGGATTCCACAGCAATGGAGTCTAGTGATGTTTCTTTAAAGAATTTATGGGCTTGGTCCTCCAGCTACAAAGAGTCTAATGCTCTGAATTCATGAAGTCAAAAACCATGTCTGTTCCTCTACTGCTGAATTTTAATAGATAACATATTGCTTGGCACTCAATACTCAAAAATAGTAAACAATAAATGTGTTGAATATTGAATGAATGAATGTATTTATTTCAATATTATTTCCATAAATTTGTTAGCTAGTTCAGTACCATCTATATTTAAATATTTCTTTTTCACTAATCACATTTCCCTGTAACTACCCATTCCAAGGTGACTTAGAGCTCAAAAATCTTCTGTTCAATATCCATTAATCAGTGGTGGTCTATCGATAAAATCCAAATGATTATATGGAATATTTTGTACATTGTGAAGAAATCAAGATATAAGAAACAGAGTCATTGTGTGAAAAATGACAAGAAGTGACACTTGTAAATATCCTTTGGTGCAATCTAGCAGAATAAATTAATACCACCCATAGACTTTTCTTAATACATTTTATGAGTCTATATTTCTGTATTAGAAATCAAATACATATCAGAAAGTCAAAAATCTAAGAGGCACTACATTTTGTGTTACATCAATGTTTTGGTACAGTAAACTTAAATGCCATTCATTGGGAGATGCATGTAAGTAGACAAAAAAATGTTTCCTCCGTGCTATAACCATTTTTTTTGAGTTATTATTATTTAAGGCTCCAAAGAAAGTTGCTGTTCTGTACCAACTCAAGGGCTTTAATATTATCTTTTTATTGTCAAGGCTAGATATTTAAAGTTGTTCTGACATAATAAAAGTAGAGGTATTTATTTCTGAAGCTGCTGTTTCATGTCTGATGTAACCCATCAACCTTATTACTATCCCCTGAACTTCCAGTACTTTTGAGTAGGTGCTAACCTGCAAAGAGCAATAGCAAGTAACATTTCTAAAGTAATTTAAATATAAAACATTTTCATAATTGGAAGAAGAATTTTAAGTTGCGGGATTGAATCTGAGGAGCATTTCATTCCTCCTACTAGTCCCACCTAACCCAAGTCACCCTTTCCTTGTCCAATGGTGATCAGCCATTAGCCTGGAATGGGGGGACTCTTTGAAAAATCTTACAAGGTACAGAGGTACCTTCATCTTAGTGAGTTGTAAATGGAATGGAACTCTTCGAATGACAATGTTAGAAAATTATATCAAGTTTAATTTTCCTCCTACATCCTGGTTTCATTTATGAAACTGTTCAGTTCTCCAGGGCTATAGTCGAAATCAGGAAAGTCTTTCTACCAGAGAAGAAAAGGTTTCCATTTGACAGAAATACTGTTCAGAGTGATTGATTTAAAAGTGCTGAACTCATATTCAGAGTTGAAATCCAGGAACTGCCAGCTGGGCTGGGATTCAAAATTACAAGGATAGAGTGAGTTTCTGAGTTGTGATGCATTAAGCAGTGGGGGCAATTGCTTTTCTCACCTATCTCACAAGGGATGGAGGAAGGGAAACATTTAAGAATTAAGAAAAGAAATCTTAGGGTTGTTGAGTTACTGCATCTTGCTCTGCTAGAGGCAGAATCACAGTTTGCATTTAGTAGGGAAACTTTGGTGAGGACTTTAATAAATCTTTTGGTAACTATTGAATTGTTCGAAACGGGAGTTGGAGGAGGTAAAATAAATAATAGAGGAGGAAAGTCAGATAGATAGTCATTTTACAAAGGCTAGACTTACTAAATATGTAGGTGTCTCAGAACACAATAGACCTATTTAAGACAAGCAAAGTATTTCAAGGGTGTGAACTAAAAGGAGTTGGTCTACTGAAAAAAATATCTTTTGAACATTCTGCAAGAAACAATAAGCACAAACAATGGTGCTAGAAGATTAAGACATAGACTGCTAGCTTACTCTTTCAATTTGTATACTATAGTTTTTAGCAGATGGATTTATCAGTGGTCTTTTTTTTTTCCTAACTCATGCTGAGTTATTTCCTTGCATGCCATTTTAAATAAAAATATTTTTAAAGGGGACACAATGTTAAAGGAGATGTACAAATAAGACAAGTGCTAATTACAGTGTCTAAAAAGAATGTCTTTATTCTGTAAATTGCAACACAACTGCTTACACAGGGAATTCAAAAGCTCCAATTTGGACCTGCACTTCCCATCAAGTCACGGAATGTAAATCTGGGCAATAAATGATCAGAAGGTACTATTCTGTGTAACTTGTACAATGTTCATAAATGAAATTAATGAATAAATAAATATTCTCTGATGGACAAGCTGGCAAATATATATCTCACAAAAAAAAATGCCTTCTTCTTTAGTTGGGGAGAATGGCACGGAGTGACATCTCTTTAAACAGAGTGCCTGGTCTCAAAGAGATTAATGCTCAGGAAGTAATCTTAGTGCCTGATCTGAGAACCCTGACATAGGCCAAACCCCTGTAGCTGTCAGTGGGGGATCTGCCTGTGGTGAGGCTGCAGGATCAAGCTATTCTCTCACAATCTGGTCACAAAGCCACCAACTCACTTGCAATTCTCGAGACCTACGTATTGATTTGTATCCACAGACAGAGTTCATGGGCCTTTATTCTGAATAGAAGTAACTCCACAAGCTTAAAAATTGCAAAGAAAGATGACTTTTTAAAAAAGTGCTCAAAGAATAATAATGTCAGTTGTTGTTCTGTAACAAGTTGTTGGGTTGGATGGTACAGAAGTGTTCTCGGCTGGTTTTGTTGAGCTGACTTTGCAATGGGCACCACCACCACCAGAGACACCACTCCTGGAAATGTCTGCATCAGGGGTGGGCTAGTAAATTGCTCTGCAGCCTTTGACTGCATAGCCTTGTGCTGTACTCTAGAAAGTTATAATTAGGATCACAGAGTTTCCTAAAACTGACCATGTCCTACCATTTCCAAAAGAAAATGGATGTGTGTGTGCAGTTACATACTCATTTACAAAAACTTATTTTAGAATTTGCTTATGAGTCACCAGGCTTAACCTCTTACCTAAATCAAGCATCTACTTACAACATGCCTCCTGGATTTTTTTTCTGACTTAACACAGTTATAATTTCCAAAATGAATAATTTTTACTTCCCCCTTGCTCTCTATGTCATTTCCGACTTCTCGTATCCTCATTCTTGATTTCTTATTTGAAATTTTCTGCATGTTGTTTCTCCTTGAACTTACATTCAACTTCATCTACAAGTATATGTTTCCAAATCTTGTTAAAAGACACAAACCCCCATTTCTTGAAGAGCACCCACCCCTATGATGTTCCACCGCACAATGATCTCTCCATTCTTCAAGTTATTGGTTTTTGAACTTTTGATCATTTAACCTTTTAAAGCAGGTCTAATTCGTTTGAATCAGAATTTTATATGATGCCATTGCACTCATGTGACTATTTAAACAGGTAATTTGAGAGAGTACAACAAAATATATACAACTCTGCTCTTCACTCACAAAATTTGAAGTAATTATTTAAAAATTAATTTCTAATTAAAAATCAACAATATTATAATTTCAAACTTTTGTGCTTTGCCTGATATTAGCATCTTTTTAGCTGTTAAGCAGAAATATTCCCCGTCTTTTGTCAGTATCACTTGAACCATGCTTCTTTGTAGCTGAGATAAAACTTTCATAGTCGTTTTGGTAATGATTTTATGGTTATTTAAGCTTCAATATAATGATAATTTTAAAATGATGGTTTATTAAAAGTGACAATCATTTTCAGCATGAATGCTAATAATTGGTTTTAAAAAAATGTGCCCCCAATATATAATTTTGAATTGGATTGTAGATTTTATAAGATGATACTAAGAAAATCAAATCCTTTCCATGATGTGCTCTGAACCATTTTGGACAGTGTCCTAATTCTAGAGACAATATAGTGACAAAAAATAATGGCACTAAAACTGATACATTATAGAATTTTCAAAAATCATAAAATATTCCAGTCAAAAGTGATTGAAAATAGAAAAAACAAAAACAAAACAACAACCCTCACCTTGCAGTGTGGCTGTAATGTCAATACACTTCATCTGCCCCAATTTTATAATGAAATCTGGCATATCATTCCTACCTTATATTACTTTATTAATTATGTATATCGTGAATTCTGAATAACACACGCTGTTCTCTTGCCATATTGTTCTGATAGCATAAGGTAACCAGATAAAATACATGGATGCCGAGTTAAATTTGCAAGCCAGTTTAAAAAATATTGCTAGACTAAGTTTTCTTTAAATAATTCACGGGATTTATTTATTAAAAATTTTCACCATTCATCTGAACTTCAACTGGATATCCTCTGTTTTGGCAACTAGCTGGATTTGTAGTAGTTAAAACCCAATAAGGATAGATGAATGTATAAAGGTACGCATTCATTTACAAGAATGTATTTTAGAACATGCTTACAAATCATCTGGTTTAATATCTTGCTTAAATCAAAGTTCTATTTACAACATACTTCTGGATATTTTCTGACGTAATACAGTAAAAGGCTTACTTCACTATAATACATCTCAATGATTAGACTTTTAAAATAAAATTATACAATTTTCTGATATCTGAACATACAAAATAAATGAGGAATTCCCTATTTCAAGGGACATTTCTGGAATGTTGAAGGATAACTCTATCATGTTCCACATGTAGCCAAATTCTATTTCTACTTACTCCATGTTCTCTTTTCTGTAGGATGAGAGAAATAATCTTTTCCTTAAGATATTGTTCATGTTTTAGTGTACAAAGTCTTTGCTAGTTGTAGTAATTATTCTCAAATATCATTATGATCTGACATCGTATAGCCTTTGATTTGACGGAGCTTTGCTGGATGACAATCTCCAACACAGTTTTTCTCTTTTTCTTCTCTACCATTAACACCTAGCAAGGCAAATAGTAAAACACATTGTCTTCCATTAGCCATCTTTAATTCTTCTATCCAGAATCACTCTATTGTCCACTGTGGGCCTTGTGTGAGCATATTGTTGTACCTGGTAGACTGGTAATGAATAAAATAGACAAAGTCTCTGCTTTTATGGAGTTCACAATCAAGTGGCAGGAGAAAAGAGTTCATTTCTTTAAAATTATATTTATAATGGGGACTTTTAAAAGATATATTAGATATACTTAAATTTTTTAAGTTTATAGTTCATCTGGTTGTGCTAAACAACTGAAAACAAATAAACCTCGATAAAATCAATAGAAATTGAGCCTGTGGAGGTGGAACTATTCTGTAGAAAAAGGTCAAGGGGGCCACTTTGATAAAATCACATTTAGCAGAAACCTAAGGAAGCAAGAGAGTGAGCCACACGTTTATTTAGGTTAAGAACTTACAGGCAAAGGGAACCACAAAGATAACAGCTTGAGGCAAGAGCATGTTTGGTGTTTTCCATGAGTGGTGAGAAAGTCAGTGTATCTAAAATAGAAAGAGCAAGGTGGGGAGGGAGGAGAAAGGGATCAAAGATGTAGTTTGGGTTGTTTTCAAATTATTTCTAAGCAGGTCATATTTCAAATAAAAGACCTTTTAGGGCAATGACCTGGTCCCAGAACACGGGCATTTGTCCACGTGGACATGAGCATGATCTGCTGGGGCCATTGATGTCTGCGTAGCTTATAGCTGTGATTTGGCTGGAAGACTGAGAGTTGTCTTTCTTTCCATTACTGGTCTACTTGATGTCTTTCTAAAGATGAACATTTGATTAGAATGTGCATCCTACATTTAGGAGCGATTTCCTTTAACAAATGCCACACCAGCAGGTGTATTTTCAAGCTAGAATAGTCATTGTCAAGGATAATCTTGTTCTAGTGTCATTCAGGTCACTGCTTCTCTACTGGTGCCTGGAATTCTAATAAATAGTTAGAAATAAGTGTTTGCTATACAGAGCCATTGATCAACACATTCTGGATCCATTTATTAGATTCATGATTATCAATTCAGTCAAGATGGAAGTTTCCTATCTTGACCTGTTTTACATGTTTTGTTGTTGTTGTTGACTTACATTACCAGACATGATATTTCTCAAAGTTTCTTCCAAATTTTAAATTTAAATTACATTAAGTAGTCATTGGGAATGACACTATTGCTACTTTAGTCCAGTTTTTTTCGTACTACATTGTTGTGCTGCACATGATTCTCTTGTTAATAGATTACCCCACGCTAAACTCATTTGTTCTGATATCTTCTGCTCATTACCAAATACCCATCTGGTCATTATTTTGTGCAAGGTTTCAAAATTCAAAGACCTAAATGTCTATAGCAAGGTACCTCCCCATGAACCATTGGTGATTTTGCTCTTCTCACCTCAAGCCACCTCTTTTTCTCTCCTCAAGTCACTCTTCTCTCCTCAAACCACTCATTTTCATTTCTGTAAACTCCAATCTCCTAACTTTGAATTGAAAAGTCTCTATCTAGTTTAACTTCATCACTTTCCTCCTTTTCCCATCTATCTTATCCCAGAAACTTGTTTCAATTTATTCATTCTACAGGACTATTTCTTCTGTGTATACTGAGGAATTCAGTAGTTATGGATCAAATAGCCTACATTCTGTGTCACATTGTATCTATTTAAAATTTCCTCAGGCACCACTTCCTTGCAGCATCTACTTTTATGAACTCCCTTTCCCAAGTCATCAGCATTACAATCCTATTGTATAAACATGATGCTTCACCTTACAAAGTGATGAGATGGGTTAGAGCTACTGAGAGTTAAATATCAGAAAACTCTTAAGTAAGGGCAATGAATGTCCCTTTCAAATCTAAATTCACACTGTGAGTCACAAAAGCTCTACTTCCTAAAAGGTTCTTGGCTTGTCCCAAATGACAGATGTTCAGCAGATAGATTCAAAATGCCACCAGGTCTGTAATCTTACAAAGCTCTTTCTCTTTTGGTAACATTAGCAAAAGGAAAACACATTTATTCTTCTTGCTAAGCTTAAAACAACTATAGGTAAAGTGATCTAAGGTTTCTTCCTGCCCTGCCCTGTCTCTTTCTCTCTTTGGATGAACAGACAGTTACCTGCAAGTACAAATGGAATGAACCAATTTGGGATTCAGGGGGCTCACAACTGTTCCCCAGTGGCCAGTCCTTTCATTTATGGAATATGTACTTATTCTTCTGCCTTATGTGGATGTTCCCGAAAATCATTCTGTGGTTCTCCTCCTTTCTGTGTTTTCCCTTAAATTCTACTATGGCAGTCTGGGCACACATCCAACATCAGTAAATGAAACCTCTTCATGCAGCCCAGCCTCAGCACTGCATACCAGCAGTTAAGTGCTGTCTTTCCTGTCCCACAACCAAATGTTAGCATATACAATATCAATAAGCTGTTCCTTTCATCTTCCCAACACTGTAGAGGTGTTTATATTTGTGTGGGACATTTAAGCGATTCCAGCCAATGGGCTTTTTCATCAGGCTAGGCCCCAGGCAGGGAGCAGTTTCAATTGGAAACAGGAACTGAATATGTTCTTGGTAAAACTCACCCTCTGCCCAAATCTAGTTGTCTAACTCAATGCCTGACCTTCTTTAAAGAGGTCACCCTCAGACTTATGGGGCAGTTTGATAAACTGGAATATACTAATTTATTGGCCACTAAAATGAGGAAATTTTATTATGGATTACTCTGTTTTTTTTTAAAGCATTTCTTTTCATAATTAAAAACATCTGGAAGGCATTTTAATATATCATAAACAAGAGGAAATCCAAAGCACGTGACTTCTAAGAAAATGATGCAAATAGAATTCCTTGCCAAAATTTACTGTAATCTGTTTTGCTTTCTTTCCGGGGTGGGAGTTTGGAGGTGGGGGATTCAAGAAGGGAGGACAAATGAGAATAGCATTGAGATTTCAGCAGTGAAAACAGTTATTTCAAAATTAGTGACTGCTATTTTTGTCCAGTGTTAGAAGACATTATACATTGGCAGAGTCTCTGAAATATATTTGGTTTCTTTTTTAAATTAGTCATATTACTGGTAAATTTCTTTCTGAAATGGACAAATAATTAAATAAACACAAACTAAATTAAGAGGGTATAATAAGAAATACAACCAGAAAGGAGAAATCATTCAGGGTGAACTAAGGTAAAGAACAAGTCATTTGCAAGTATTTTTCTCTTCTCTATTATTCTCATCTTTTATTTGAATAATAACATAATAAAGTTGCTTGTAGTTCTAACTGATACTATATCAATAATCTAATAGATAATTGATACGTACATACAACATTTCAAATGCCTCCCAAGTTGTTTTCATCTGGTATGACATAAGTAAGTCTATAAAAAAATTAGGTGTTTTGAAGACTTCCTTTAGTCAATATGAAGACAGTGGAAAATAGTCACCAATCTCAAGAACTTAGTTCTTTTAACATTATGGATACATGTTACGCAACACCCTTTTATAAAATCTGCTTAACAATAATAATGTGGTCAATAACAGAATATATTCAAAATAATTTCATGAAAGTGACTATATACTTTTGTTTAGTGCAGAGTATATTTTAAAGTCTATGAATAGTTTATACTAATTGAACAGCTATAAATTTGCAATTATGAAAAGTATGTGAAAAAATTAATGGCATTTTATAAGACACAGGAAACTTATTTTCTGAATATTCTAGATTTACTGTTTTGGGAAAAGCATATGAACTAAGGGATGGAAATCTATGTTCAAATTGTGGCTTCATACCTTATAGATGTGACTTTTGTAAATTTTATGTTCTTTACCTCTAAGACAGATAAATATTGATGTTTTTCTAAGAATTAAATAATATTTATAAAGAATTTGGCAGTTTCCAGGATATAGTGGGAAACTGAGTGATAAAACAGCATTGGTAGTAGCAGCAATTTTATTATTACCTAAATAATTCTATAAAAGATCAGTTGGTGGCAAGATTATTTGTCTTCTTTCATTTTCTTTACATGGGAAAAGTGTTATTCTGCCTTTCCTCTTTCTGCTCAAGAAGTTGATGAATTAATTGATTAAATCATTCCTTCTTCATGATTTACTATGTACGTGTGGGCTGTGACTTCCCCCATAGAGGCTGAGGCAGACATATTAGAAGCTTTAGATGTGGTCATTACATTCATGGAACTCTAAGTCTATGCAGGGAAATAATTAACTATAAAGCATCCGTTCATTTAATGTCAGACATAGTGAGAGATGCTGAAGATAAGAACTGAGTGAGACAAGCTTCCTGTTTGATTTGAGAAGCTCACGCAAGGTTTTATTTGTCTCATGAGCAAAGCAAAAGACAGCCATGGCAAAGCTGAGATTACCAGTGTTGACTGTGGGGGTTGAAGGAGGTATCAAAAGCATGGTTTGTTGCAATGTGTAAAATTGAAATAAAATTAATAAAAATCAGTATTTAGGAATCTATTTACAAATATATGTTTAAAAAATCCTTGTTTTATAAAAACTAAGTAAATTAGGCATCATATAAACCCCATTAAGAAGGTCATATTTTTCCAACTGTTGTATGGGGCTTGTGGTCAGGAGCCAGATATGCAAAGAAGATAGGCACTGAAATCAGAGAGAAGTGGTTTTGGATTCCAACTTTGTGATTTTCTGGTGGAAAGCTTTCACCAAGTTACATAGCTTTTTTAGCTTTGATTTCCTCACCTGCAAAATAGGAATAATACATAATGAGAGCTGTTGCAAGTATTAGTGTTAATTTATGTTAAAGATTTGGCAGATGTGTAGCTTTCAATAAATGGTGTTTAGTATTACTGGTCATTGTTGTTATCATGTAGAAAACCAAAGAACTTATTTAGTTTATGGTTCCTTTTCCTGCAATGAAAATATGATGTGCATCATTTATAAATCTACACATTTCTCCTGCAAGAGTATGCACATTTAGCTAGTGTCTGGTCATTGCCCATCAAGATAAATTTCTACAATATTTTAAAATTACCTTATCTGCCATGATATGTTCTGGAAATTTTGACTATTTGCTATTTTCTGAAAGTTATTAAAATAATATTGAGTGTTGCTTTTTAAACATGACAGTGTTTTAAAAATTTATGTTAAATTAAAATTTTTTTAAAACAGCATCATCTAAAGCCTATATCTGAAGTAGATGATAGTATATTATGTTTACCACTCTTCTGACTCCTTCATCCTTAATAGAAACACAAAGCAACAGCCTAAATAATACTCAACTGGAGATTAGATGAGCAAGTTCAGACTTTTATTGCAAAGGAAATTGCAAGATAATTTGCACTGATTGGTTTAAACAACAGTCTACTAACCACACTAGGCAAAGAAAATATTACACAGAGACAAAAATGGAAAGAACTAGGCTAAGACAGTGTTTTTGCTCTTTATGTCTGTATTTCAGAATCATAATATCTTGAAGAAGATTGTCAAATGGGTGAGTGGTCTTTACTATTTCATTTTAACATTAAATACTGCCCCCATGTAAGGTATGGACCCTACACTTTGCAACATACTTCCATAAGCCCCAATTCAATAACTGTCAGTTACACAAAAAGCATGAAGAACATTAAGACTTTCAGTGAGGCGTGTGTTCAGTAGACCAGGGTTTCATCACTGATATTTCTATGATGAATATAATATGACATAAATTAAAGCAATCAACTGCAGATCATGTGGTAAAAACATGCTGAACCAAAAGAAGGGTTTTGGGAACCAAAATAGCATGTCCTAGTATATCTAGAGAGAACATTAAATAGCTGGTTTACCAATTTTCTTTTAGTCTGAAAGTTTACCTATTACCTTCATAAAATTCAGAAATGTCTTTTTTCTCATTTTCGATCTTGGTCTATGGTGATACTCCTTAGAGTGCAACATCTACTCACATGGTTTGCCAATTTGTATTGTCAACCAGTCTGTGTACATACATTTTAAAAATATATTTAGCTTTTGTTGGTGGAACCATTTCCAGATCAGAGAGTAAAACAAAGAAGAAACCTCTCAATCTGATGTTAAGAAATAAAGAAACAAAACAAAAGCAAGCAAACATAGACTGGAATTAAAACAAGGTAAACATATTTAGAACAAACTAAGTATATTCAATGGTCATTAACTATAACCTTATGCACTTAGGGATGTCAGTTATCATCCAACAGATAAATAGGTGTAAAACATATTTAGAGATGTTAGTTACACTGCCTATGTTAAAGTATTACTGCTGTAAGAGGTCATCAGTAAATTTTAAAACAGTGGCCGATTATTCTTTCTCAGTGTTCAGTTACTGATGCTATCTGCCAAGCTATAGCAAACTCCATAAATAAATAAACCAATAAAGCCCTTGGAGTACAGTTCTTAATCTACAACACAGTAGCTTTGTAGCTTGAGAAAATATAACCCCATTTTAGAAAATAAGTTTTTACAAAATACTCAGAACAATATTCATCCTTTTACCTATAGTGTTAAAACATAGGCAATGATTAAGAGACTATTGTTGAATCAAACTGGATTCTGTGATTATTTTGGAGAATTAATCAGATTTGACCTCTGCCTCATAGAACTAATATTATGATAGATTTCAGTATTCTTACAATTCAGGGAAGAGTATAGATGTATAGTATCCAATCATTCAATTATACACTCTGCTTAGAATGTAAAAAAATGTAGATTACACCATAAGAAACAATGTTGGAGAGGTTGGAACTCTGAAGTGTTGGAAATAAATTTCATCTTAATTAGCCTCAGTTTCCCAAAGAATAATATTGTAAAAATTTCTGATTTCTTCCTGCATTGTAATATGTCAGGTCAAATGAGAAAGTACCAGCTAAATGCTGGATTGTAATCCCATGGAAAAGTCAATTAGTGTCTATACACATATGTATTTATATGTGTATATATATATGCATATACACCTAGATATGTAAAGTCTTGTGTTGCACAGTAGCATTTCAGTTAATGATGAACTACATATAAAATGGGGGTCCCTATACCTGTTCTTTGTCTATTCTAGATGTTTTTCTGGTTGTGCCATTATGGTTTGTGAATATCATATGTGATATTTGTTTAAAGACACATTACTTACCAAATATCTTCACTGGTAAGTGTTATATAACTGTAAAGACAGATATTGACACACATTTACATATAGATATAAATTTTGTTTTTTTCTATATAGAAATCATATTTATAAAGGTAAGCAATATCAGCTAGGGAAATAATTCAGAAAAAAATAGAGATAATGACAGAATCATGGAAAATATTTGGGGAGACAGAGAAGGCAGAGAAATAGCCTAGAGCACTAGGAGGTAAATCAGAAGAGTGTGCCAATCTAAAAACTAAGAAAAACATTTTAAGAAAACTTGCTTAAAATGCCAGAGGGTGTCAGAGAGGTCAAGGATAATTACATTGAAATAAAAGTCTTTGTGATGGGTCTCTTTAGGCCATTGGGACTCTGAAGGAAGCAGTTTCAGTTGAGTTGTGAGGTGGGAGTTTTAGAAGTGTATATGCTCTCAATTTCCCCAATGTGTTAGATAGTGAAATGAACAAGAGAAGATGAAAGGTGGCTTTTTTTTTCATTTTGAGCTATTACTATTTTAATAGAAATTTAGCTGTAACATTAGAAAATAAACTCTCATAAACCTTACTAGTAGCAAAATGGCATTTAATCTAGTGTCAAAGCTTGCAAGTCCCACCAGAGCTGACCCTTAGGTTGCCAGTACTTGCTTTGAGCTTCGCTTAGTCAGACCATTTGGGAGAAAACAGTCTCTCACAGGCAGCTGTGACCAAGTGAACAGAAGCAGTGGAATGAGCCAACATCAATACCATGAAAGAGAAGAACATGACAAAGGACTTGCCTTATGACAAATATGAGGGTGGGGAGAACAGGAGAGGCAATGCCAAGAACAAATATCTGAAAAAAATACATTTTTTAGAACGACTGGTGCTATTCAGCCAATTTAAAGCTTAACATACCAAAACTGTCCTCTGAGCTGACAATTTGTATTTTCCAAGTGTTTTCCTCATTATGTTTTCTTCTTGCCTGAAATTGTTGATTTCCTTATTTCCACATTTCCAGATTCTACTCAAAATGTGAGAGCTAGACTATCTCGTTTTCTTCTTAACTCACACTATTTTTAAGTTACTCAGATAGCTTGCACTGGGTTATCTATATAACACATAATGAAAAACAATATATATGTATTAAGTACCTATGACAAGCAGTGCATATGTGTTGACACACAATTATTCTGAGTCTTGCCTTATATTCTAATTATTACATGCATGCACCTAATTCTTTACATTTGAAGAGTCATGATATTGTCTTTTTATTTCACAAACCTCTTTTTGATATAGCAAGCATATGGCTATCAGCTAGCTAAAAAACAGTAGCTGATGCTTGTTGAATTGGATTGAAAATTAAAAAAAAAACTTCCATTTGAAATCTTTATGGGGTAGTACTACATGGCAGCTATTATATAGTTACAGATAAACTATAGTATGACCTTGTTTAAAAACACTTTTTAAATGTAGGTTCTGGAGAAAAGGAATGATTCCTCTAAGTAGTGAATTTGGAAACAATTGGAAGAGAAAAGTATTTGTCAATATTATCAGTTTCAACTATAAAAGGGATAAGATTCCTTGAAATAAAATAATTGCTCCTCCTCCTGTTCAGCCAAAGGCATTCATTATTGTCAACAGGATTTGGGTTATTAAAGCAGGAATCAAAGAAGAATAAAGAACTGGTGTTTAAGGGATGTTGTTGATTTTTACTTTTTATCAATGTCAAGTCAACAAAAATCTTGTGAATCAGAATTCATGGCAAAAGGGGTTTCTAAATTCCAAGAGTTACAATTTCATATCCAAATGGAATTGTGGGCAGGAGTATAAACATATAGATCAGTAAATAGAAATTGGTGAAATTGATGTCAGGAAAGCTCAATTTCACTGTAAAGAGAGGAAAAGTAAAGAAATAAGAGTGATTTTGAGAAAATCCAAGGAAGCAAAGTAACAATTTAAATTTAGAGTCCAGGATTTTCCCTTAGGAAGATGCAAGCAGAAAGAGGGAAACACCAATAATTGATGTTTCAGATAGAGTTTAGGAAAATTACAGATATTGGAGAAACATAACTCAGGTCAGAATGATAGCCACACATGATACCAACTAAGATGTTTCTAGGATATTGTTTAGAAATTGCTGAGGTGAGTATATGAATCGGAAGGAAATCTTGAGAAGAATCTTCTCAGGGGCCTCATATCAACACTGCGATAACTGTTGTAGAGGACAAAGGGCTTCATGGCAAAATGAGGCAGAGAGAAGATAGGACCATGGAAGAGATCTAGAGGTTCCCTTACTCAATATGGGAGGAACAAGAAGATAGTTGAATTGTGCAACTATAAATCTTCAGTGAGATCACCACAGAAAACACAAGAGCAAGAGAAAGGAAGTTGAGCAGAGATTCTATAGAATCAATATAAACTGGGATGAGACAGTGAACACTGAGCTGGACATTTTCTTAAAATTCATCAGCCATAAATTTCAGCAAGGGAATTATATCTATTTACCTATGCAAAACAGAAAAAGCAACACATTACTCAACAGCACACTGGTGGATGGTGGACACTAGTGCCAAATATTTAGTGACTAAAGGAGAGCAAACTTTGTCATTTTATGGTCTAGCAAAAAATAAAAACATGTGAAAGACAGTGTGCAGATCTCCTTTCTCAGATGTCATCTTGAGAAATAAGAAAGGAAGAGAAATGTCAAAGCCATGAGTCTTTAACTGAATATTTAGCCAAGAATTTATTTAAACATCCACATTTAGACATCTAAATTTTAGGATGTATTTCTTAATAGTCTATAGAATGAAGAGGCTGAATATTTAGATTCTTCCTGATAAATGACTGATAATATTTCTCTTTGCACATTTTGAATCATAGACTATGTATTTTAGAATATAAATTAGGAGGAAAGTAACAAAAATGGTGGGAAAAAATGGTTTGTGGATATCATTTTAAGTTGCCATGATATATTTTTGCCATGTTTAATTATGCATTGAAAAGTAGAGAAAATAATTGAAGAAAAGGTGTTTTTTTCCTTTGTACAACAAAGTAGAGAGACTTGGTAGTAAGATCAGAATACAAATGGTAGAACTACCTCAAGTCAATTCAAGTAAGACCCTGAAGCTAGTTCGGAGCCTGAATGCAAACCAGAGAATTTTTGACATCTGCAGCATTACAAATGTTTGCAAAAACCAAGTTAGATCAAACAAAGTTGATTGATAAGGATATAGTATATAGAAATTGTACTGATTTAAATCTTACTCTAATTGTGTCTTTTTTTAGCAGACCATGGTAATGTTAAAATATTAAGATAAAATAGTAATATTTTATCTTATTTCAACAAAAGTTTTATTTTGTGAAAAAGAAGTTTATTTGATGGAAAACATATACTATATAAGATTCAGAATTTTATGATTATACACTGCTTCCTTTAAAGTGGGCTCAGTTCATAAGCCAGGCATTGCCAATAATCTACCAATAGTTACTCAGACAGGAGATGTAGTTTAAGGTGGGGTGATCCATATCTGTTCGGTGACAACAAACCTCACATTTCTCCAAGACTGACCATATATTAGATCACAAAACAAACATCAACCCGTACAGGAAAATGAAAATCATTCTAAGTATCTTCTCTGAACATAGAGGCATCAAACTAGAAATTAACTATCGAAAGAAAGCAAGAATATTGCCCATTACTTGTAAAGACTTGATTTTATAAGAAATCTGTATAAGAAATTTTAGTCACTGTAGATATTGAAAAACTTTTCAATTTGAGTTTATAGTTGCTTAAATATAAAAATAAAGCTTCCTAGACCTATTTCTTTCTGATTGGAGTCTTGCAGTTTATTAAAAACAAAATTTGGTACAGTTAGTGGAAAATGTATATTTATTATGGTACAGTATCTTCCAGTGCTCTTGAAAAAAGTCATTCATATTTATTGTCACATTACTTTCTTTTAGAGAAAAGTTTATCATTTCATAACTGCAAATAGCAAATAATGCCACAATTTTTTAAAATTTTAATCATAAAAATGTTAAAATGACTTGGTTTTTCTCTTCTTTAAAATAACCTTCTCCCTAAGTCACATTAAAAAAATAAAATAAAATAAACTATGATGAATTTTGAAAATTAAACTTCTCCATTTATGTTTTATGTGAAAAAAAGTTAAACTATAAAAAAATGCTAAAAAATACAGATAAAACCTAGGAGAAATACAAATGATTTATATAGATCTGGAAGCATTTTTTAACTTCACAGTAATTAAAGGTAAAGAAGTTTAAATAGATTTTAATTTTGCCCATTAAATTTATTTGTACTATTTTTGCTTTTTTCTTTGCCATTAATTTTTATGTTTGCCATGGTACAATGAGAGAGGAACTCTCATTCATAGTTAGTGGAAGCAAAACTGGTGTAATCTTTTTTTAAAGCACTCTGAAACATGCATTGCATGGAATATCTGCAAATGTTCACAATGTTTGAACCACAATCCCTATACATGAGAATCTAATCTAAGACAATAGGATATGTCAGCAAACATTTGTAAGCATTTTCATCAAATATCCATAAGAGAAAAGAATAGAAATAATATAAATGTCCAAAGGTAGGAAACTAATTAAGTAAACAGAACTCTGTTTGCTTTTCTCAGTTTGGAGATGGCCATATAGACTCTTGAGTTCAGTCCTCCCCTAGTCAATATCAAACTTCACTTAATTATATGTTCATTCCAACATTACTCCCCTTATCTAACTATAATTCACTTCAAATCCATCATATTTAGTGTCAGGAACTATGCCTGGTGCTAAGGACACAGATGAAGAACATGTAGTCTTCTCTGAAAGCAACTCATTGTCAGAAGGCAGTATCTACCTAGCAGAGGATGGTTGACTGTACATGGTATTAGGATTTGATTCTATTTCTTCTGTTACCTTGCTCTAGAAAATAAAATGATTTAGAAAGTTCTTATCATAATAAAAGATGCCCTGGCTTACTGTTCTAAGACTTGGGCACTGGTTATCAGACTTAATCCTAGTTTCTTCTTTATTTGGGGAATTGATCCTAGTGTAAAGTCTCCCACACTTGACCTGGATGATGATATTCAGGAACTTTACATATTTTCATCTGTAAAGTTTTATATATATATACACACACACATATATATGTATATTTACCTTTATGAAATTCACATAAAATTAAAATTAATGACATGAAAGTGAACAATTCAGTGGCATGGGTATATTAATAATATTGTGCAATCATCACTTCTATAGTTTTAAATATTTCCATATACCCAAAAAAGCCTTCATTTCTATTGAGCAGTTATTTCCACTCTACCTTCTACCTTGTGAATATTGTCTATAGTTTCTTTTCACTCATTTTCACTCCCTGCCCAGTTAAGATTTTTAATACTGAGAGATTATGTCTGGTCTTATTGTCATTTCTAATCTTCAGTATAGCTGGTAATTGATATCATCTCATTTTTTTAAACTTTTCTGTAATGAACACGTAAATTCCAGAATGTCTGATTAATAAAATATTTATGTGATTCCAATAGAACAAAATATTTTTAAATAACTTAATAACTTAATAATAATTTATATAGAAGAAAATAATGTTTAAATAACTAAAGTAAAAAGTGAGAATATCTTATAAATCCTCCCCATTTACCAGAGTAACTACTGGCAAAATTTGCTCTGTAGCAGTTCAGATTTTTCTTGATTCAGCTGTGTACATATGCTCCCTCACTCCTATTATATATTAGTCATATCATTATATCAGTAATGATTGGTTTACCACTTGTTCATTAATTGTATGCTTTATTTATTCATTTATTATTTTAACTGGAATTTATTATTAGATGCCAAGAATTTTTCTAGGGGGTGGGGTTTCAGTGGTGAATAAGTGTCTGTGAATCTGTAAGTTCATTATTTGAAATAAATTTACATCATTCTATCATCTAGTTGTACAATAACTTAAAATTGACATTACCATCATTCTACAAATGGATAGCAAAAAATTCCTCTTATCAGTAGTCATTTAATATGTATCACAAGCCACAGACAGTAGGCTAAGAGTACATTTATTTCTTACAAACTAAGTAGTGTTTAGTTTCACTTTGCAGTACTAAGATAATTTCTCTTTTACATTTGAATTAAAGTTGCTTGTGGATAAAGCTGACACAGTCATTCCAGCTATGTGTTCATGAGAATAGGGAGCATATTTACCCACCCTAAAAGACTGTCAGAACAGAAGATATCATCAAAATAATTAGAAACTTTCTGGGAGGGTTACCAACCATTCAAATGGACACCTGGCCAAAGAGAAATAACAGACATAAAAAAATGAATGCCCGTGAACTTAGATATACACCTTGGTATGTACTGAAGATATAGCCTACCTTCAATTAGATTGAGTCTTTTCTGTCCCTTATTTTGTGGTTTGCATGTTTGTTTTGTTTTGTGAGAAATGGGCAATATTTGTGTTTTTAATTTACATATTTGGCTATGTGGAAACCCAAGGGAATGAATCATTCTGGATAGCTGAAAATTTTAATCATTTTTGATGGAAATCTTTCTAAAATGGATTTCACACTTCCCTGCCTTCTTAAACAGAGTGGATGGAATGTAATTAATCTTTTTTTGATGACTTGCTTTTATCATTATGAACATTAATGACTGTGCTGTGCTATCCAGAGCTAGTGTCCTCAACACTGTTGTATGCAGGATGATCTGTGGTCTTATTAGTCTTTTTCACTATTTGTATATAGGACATACTCTCCCCTTACCACTAAGTCAATAGTTGCTACTCTCAACTGAAGGGGTAGTCACAGAGAATAGATACAAAGAAGTAGTTTAGAAGGAAAAGGAAGCTCTGTTCACAACTCAGTTATTGATATGTGGGTCAACATTTTAAGCCTATGCCTATTCATCTAATTGTAAAATTGTTACAGTTACTCACATAACACATACACACACATATATACATATTTATAATATGGGTTAATTAATGGATCTTATGAATTGTGAACAATAAGCCAATGACAATAAATATTGTCATTTCCATCCTGTTGTGGTACTGGAAGCTGGGTGGTGAAGTTGAAAGGATTATATTCAAAGTCAGATTAATGAAGCCTTTTTTTCTCTTGGGGGTACCAAGAACTTTCAGTTTTATCCCATACAGACTTTTTAGAAGTAGTTGCTTAGACATACTAGTTACTTCTTAAATTCTAGCTATATGAGAAAGTTTGTCTCCAGAAAACAGAGTTCTGGAGGGAATTTTGAAATTCACATAGTAGAAATGTTTAAAAAAAGTAAGTGGCTTAAATGAGTCATACCCTCATTTGGTTATGAATGTGCTCATTTTCAGGAAAATGATCATTCATTATTTTCATATTTAATCAACTATACTTACTAAGCATTTACCACCAGTTGTGTATATTTATAGATTCTGGAGGTAAAAATCATAGAAAGAAAAAAAAGACAAAAATATCTGTCTACATGTATATTCCATTTTATAAGGGGAGGTAAGAAATAATATAATAGGACTGAGTTTTACTGGCTCAGGTAAAGTCAAATTGGAGGTGACCAGCTTGCATGCCAAAGCCCAGTGGGGGTCAGGCTGAGGTACAGACAGAATTTTACTGGCCCAGGGAAATCCAACTCAGTGGAGACAAGCTCCCACCCCAGCAGCCAGGGGGGCTCAGGTGAGGGATACAGCCAGCACCTAACTGCTTCCAGTTGTGAAGGTAATGCACCTGGGAGATAGGGTGGGGTCACAAGCTTTGCAACAGAATGGGCCTCTGCTGTTCAGGCTAGGTGTGGACTGAGTTTTACTGGCCCAGGAAAAGTCAACATGGAGGCAACCAGCTTGCACCCCAAAAGCCAAGAAGCAAACTTGAAGAAAAAGGACACTCACTACCAAGAGCATCAAGACACCCCAGTCAAAAAGGGTTAGGTGATAAGCCATAGAAACTTGAAGGCATTAAAAAATATTAAGACACATCAATCTGAAAGAGGAGAAACAATGAGAAAAGAAGACAGACAATACAATAGAAACCACATCTAGTCACCACATACACTCTCTGAAACAGAACTTGTCCCCTAAAATAGCCAACTGAAACAAGATAAATCACCACAGCAGCAAAAGCACAAAGACAGAGTTAACCACAACTAGATAGGTTTAAGCATGCCATCTAATACTAGAGTAGTAACCACTCAATATGTAGAGAAAGATCAAAAGGAAAATACAGGGAGAAGGAAGAATACAAATACTCAAGAAAGCCCTAAGAAAAATAACTCACCAACAAAGGATAAACAATCTGCAGAAACCAACATGAATGACATGGAAGAAATGCTTCATATGTCAGACAAAGAATTCAGAATCAACATGATAAAAACACTCAAAGAGGCCAAGGAAGTGGGGGGAGGGAAAGCAAGATGGTAGAAACTTTTAACAAACTAAAGGAAGTGGTAGAAAAATATAAAAAAGAATGCAGCAAAATGAGCAGTATCATTGACGAACAGAAAAATGGCATTGAAATCCTAAATAAGAAGCTGCAGGAGATGCAATGTATAAGAGGAGCAATAGAAGAGCTCAAAAATGCAGGGAAGAACCAGGAAAGCAGATTAGAATAAATAGAAGAAAGAATCAGCACACCAGAGGATACAGAAGTAGAGAGAATGAAGAAAGAGAGAGAGAAAAACAAAGTAAGACAACAGAAGAAAAAAAATCAGAGATCTGTCAGATACCCTAAAGAAAACAAATATAAGAGTAATTGGAGTCCCAGAAGAAGAAGAGAAAGACAGGATCTGAAAGACTCTTCAATGAAATAGTGGAGGAAAATTTGCCAAACCTGAAGAAAGAAATGAAAATAGACATAAAGGAAGCAAAAGGGACACCAAACTACTTTAATGAAAGAAGAAACACAGCAAGACACATCATAGTAAAACTTTCAAGAGCCAAAGATAAAGAAAAACATTATGAAAAAAATAAGAGAGAGGAAACAGGAAACCTACAAAGGAAAACCGATCAAACTGACCTCAGATTTCTCAGAAGAGACACTCCAAGCAAGGAGAAAATGGGGCCACATCTTCAAAACACTCCAAGACAAAAAGTGCCAATGAAGAATACTGTACCCAGCAAAATTGTCCTTCCTTTATGAAAGAAAAATTAGAAACTTCTCAGACAAACAAAGCCTCCAGAAATTTGCTACCACCAACCCCCCTCTCCAAGAAGTTCTTCTTCCTGCAAGAAGCCCTAAGATCGAAACCTGTAGAAGAATAAAAAGAATGAATAATAAAAAGAAAAGAACAAGCTAAAACAGAACCCTAAATGACCACCAGGAACCCATTGCTAGAACTTCAAACATCAATTAATTACTCTAAATGTCAATGGGGTAAACTCATCAATCAAAAGACACAGTGTTGCAGACTGGATTAAAAGACAGAACCCAACATTCTGTTGCCTCCAAGAAGCACATCAAATCCCAAAAGACAAGCATAGATTAATGGTAAAAGGATGGAAAACAATTCTATAAGCAAATGCTCCCCCTTCCCCCAAAAGGCAGGGGTTGCCATTTTTATAGCGCACAAAGCAGAGTTCAAAATAAAAAAAGTAACAAAAGATAAAGAAGGTCACTACCTAATGGTTCAATGGTCAACCAACCAAAATGACATAACAATTATGAATGTATACTCACCAAATGAGGATGCACCAAGATTCGTAAGACAGCTACTAAGAGAACTGAAAACAAATATAGATGAAAACATGTGTGTAGTAGGAGACTTCAACACACCACTCTCAACAAAAACACATCAAAAGAACAAAAGCTACACAAGGACACAAAAGTCTTAAAAGAACCTAGACAAAATGGACCTAATAGATAGCTACAGGATGCTTCACCCACAAGGAAAAGAATACACCTTCTTCTCAAATGCAAATGGTCATTCTCTAAAATTGACCACATACTAGGCCACAAGGCAAACATGAATAAATACCCAAAAATTAAAATAATACCAACTTTTTTTCCTTAGACCATAAGGGTATCAAACTAGAAATCAACAATGAAAAGAAAGCAAGAAGAACATCAAACAGTTGGAGACTGAAAATATGATACTGAATAAAGAATGGGTTATTGAAGAAATTAAAACTTACTTCTAAACAAACAACAAAGAAGCCACAATATTTCAAAATGTTTGGGATGCAGCAAAAGCATATCTAAGAGAAAGATTCATATACAGGCCCATATTTAAAAATCAAGAAATTTACAAAAAAAAATCTAATCTACCAACTCGAAAAATTAAAAAAAGAGCAACACCCCCCCCCCCCCTGCAGAAGACAAGAAATAGCAAAGACAAATGAAGAAATAAAAAACCTGGAAGCCAAAAGACTACCCAGATCAACAAAACTAAAAGTTGTTTCTTTGAAAAAATAAATAAAATTGATAAGCCCCTTGCAAAGCTCACAAAAGAAAAAAGAGAGAAAATTCAAATAAACAGAATCACAAATGAAAGAGGAGAAGTTATAACAGACACAAAGAAATCCAAAGGATAATAAGAGATTGCTATAAACAACTATATGGAAATAAATACAACAACCTGGATGAAATGGACAGATTCTTTGAAAGATATAACTCCCAAAAATTAATCAAGGAAGATATAGAGAAGTTAAATAAACCAATCACAAGCAGTGAAATTGAAGCAATCATCAAAACTCTGCTTAAAAACAAAGTCCAGGACCTGATGGCTTTACAAATGAATTCTACCAGACATTCAAAGATGAAATAAAGCCTGCACTACGAAAGCTTTTCCAAAAAACTGAGAAAGAAGGAAAACTGCCAAACACATTCTATGAAGCAAACATCACACTCATACCAAAACCAAATAAGGACAGCTCCAAGAAAGAAACCTGTAGACCAATTTCATTAATGAAAACAGATGCAAAAATTTTAAACAAAATCCTGGCAAACTGAATCCAACGATGTATAAAAAACATTATTCACCATGACCAAGTGGGATTTATCCCAAGGGCACAGGATGGTTCAACACCCAGAAATCAATTAAAATAATACACCACATCAACAAAGAGAAAAACAAAAACCACATGATAATATCAACAGACGCAGAGAGAGAATTCAAGACTCCAGCATCCATTCATGATAAAAGCCCTTGAAAAATTGGGGATTAAATGAAGTTACCTCAACATAACAAAAGTCATCTATGACAAACCAATGCAAACATCAACCTAAATGGGGAAAAACTAAAATCATTCCAGTTAAGATCTGTAACCAGGCAAGAATGCCCACTCTCCCCATTACTCTTTAACTTTGTACTGGAAGTTCTAGCTAGGGCAATAAGGCAAGAGAAAGACATAAAAGGAATGCAAATAGGTAAAGAGGAATTGAAGCTATCATTACATGCTGATGACATGATTCTCTATATAGATAACCCTGAAAAATCTACAGAAAAAATTGCTTGCAATAATAAACCAACTGATAAGGTAGCTGAATACAAAATCAACATGTAGAAGTAGGTAGCTTTCCTATAGGCAAAAAGTCAAATAGAAGAAGAAATCAGAAAAAACATATCATTTACCATCACACCAAAAAAAATTAAATACCTGGAAATAAAACTAACAAAACATGTGAAAGAAGCATACACAGAAAATTTTAGAATGCTGCTAAAAGAGATAGAAGAAGGCAAAAGGAAATGGAAAGACATTCCCTGTTCATGGATTGGAAGACTGAATATCATCAAAATGGTCATCCTACCAAAGGCAATCTACAGATTCAGTGTAATCCCAATAAAAATCCCAATGACATTTTTTTAAAGAGATATAAAAAATTACTGAAATTCATATGCAATAACAAAAGACCTTGAATATCAAAAAGTCTCCTGTCCAGAAAAAAAGAGAAGGGAGGTATTACAATTCCAAACTTCATACTACAAAGCCATAATAATTAAAACAGCTTAGTACTGATACAAAAACAATCAGACCAATGAAACAGAATTTGTGCCCTGAAATACAACCACACATATACAGTCAACTAATCTTTGACAAAGGTGTGGAACAAAGAAGGCCTCTTTAGTAAATGGTGCTGGAAAAATTCTGGACTAAGACATGCAAAAAAAATGGACCAAAACAAATCCCTCACACCATGTACAAAAATCAACTCAAAATGGATAAAAGATAATGTCAGACTTGAAACCATAACGTACATAGAGGAAAACTTCAGCAAAACACTCCATGAATTACAATTCAGAAATCCCTTTGTGGACACATCTACAGATGGAAAAAAAATGAAGAAAACATAAACTGATGGCACTACATCAAACTAAAGAGCTTTTGTACAGCAAAAGAGACAACACAAAAAACAAAAACAAGTCCAACCGAATGTGAAAAAAATTTTGCCCTCCACAAGAGTGATAAGGGTTTAATAACGAAGATCCACAAGGAACTCACACAACTAAACAAAAGCAAAACAAGAAACCCAGTCAAAAAATGGAGAGAACCAAAAAGACACTTCTCCAAAGAGGAAATAGAAATGGCCAACAGGCACATGAAAAATTGCTCAACATCACTAGCAATAAGGGAAATGCAAATCAAAACCACAATGAGATATTACCTTACACCAATAAAAATGGCACACATCCAAAGAACGGATAACAACAAGTGTTGGTGAGGATGTGGAGAGAAAGGAACACTCCTACACTGTTGGTGGGAATGTAAATTTGTCCAACCACTATGGAAAGTTGTGTGGAGGACCCTCAAATTAATGAAAATGGAACTACCATTTGACCCAGCAATTGCTCTATTGGGAATCTACCCAAAAGAGACCTCAGTGTGGGTACAAAGGGATACCTGTGCTCAGATGTTTACTGCAGCACTTTTTACAATTGCAAGGACTTGGAAGCAAACTAAATTCCCCAAACAGATAGCTAGATGAAAAAAAAAATGTGGTATATATATACAATAGAATATTACTCATCAATTAAAATTGATATTCTATGATTTTATGATAACATGGAT
This sequence comes from Uropsilus gracilis, assembly GCA_004024945.1. Taxonomy (NCBI): domain Eukaryota; kingdom Metazoa; phylum Chordata; class Mammalia; order Eulipotyphla; family Talpidae; genus Uropsilus; species Uropsilus gracilis. The sequence goes on along the minus strand of PVHY01001057.1, from coordinate 102,040 downwards.
GTACTTAGAATAAATCATATTAGCAGAAACAGGTATAAAGAAAAAAACAGAAACCAGCTGGTTTCACTAATATATGGGATATAGGAAAAAATAAACAAAATCCATGAAGAAAAGTCAAAACCAGCTAAGCACCAAACTGAAGCACACAACTTCAGGTGGGGGGGATGGAGTGGGAATTGTGGGGATTGGGGGTGAATCTCTGGGATTACAATGATGTGAAATTTATATATAAATAAATTAAAAATATAATAAAATATATAGCACCTCATTTTATTAGCCCACCTGAGAAAAAAAATAAATCAAGAATGAGGATAAAGCTAATGAGTCAAGATAGAGACTCCACTTTAAATATGATGATCAATGAAGACCAAGAGAAGCAGTTAAACTTGAAAAAAATGTTAAAGGACAGATTATACATATTTTTTTTGGAAGTTTCTTTCAATGAGAGGAGTTACCAGTACAAATGAAAATAAAAAAGGTACCTTTTAAGCTTATACAATAACAAAGAGTCCCAGAGACTAAAATGGAGTAATTACGTCAGATGTGGGTAAGAGCTAAAGACAAAACTCAAACAAAAAAGGATATTAGGATTGCCTGGACTGAGGTGGCAGGTGATGTTAAGGTGAATCTATAAATAGTTAAAACAACATGCTTGAGAAAAAACTGAAGCTGACAAAGGGAGTAGTTCATACAGATTTCTATGCAAGCATATGAAACAAATATGGGTGACAAAGAATAGCAAAGAAATGACCTTCAGGGAGAGTGGTTGCTGATGAGGTTAGAAGGCTAACAAAAGCAAGATTATATAATATCTTAGGTCATTAAAGCATATTAATCTTTATTGTTGATAAAATGAAGAGTCATTATGGTTCATAGTAGAAGAGTGAGGACTTTTTTCCATGGCTGTTAACAGGTTCTTTAGTTTGCTATACTGACAATAAACTATAGGTGGATTAGGAACAATTCTAGCAGAACTGTAAAAGAGATATTGTAATAATTAAGGATAATTTTTTATTCTTGCTTTCTTTTTGAGGTTACTGATAAAAGATATAGAAAGGTGTGATTATATCTGAGTATATCTGAGTGTATTGAAAGTATAGATCACAATGTGCTGCCCATGGAATATGAGAGGCAGAGAGAACAATTGAATATTAAGTAGAAGAAATAAAAGGACTGAAAATGACTGCTATTTTAGCTTATAATTTGTAAAAGGAACCAAATTCATCCTCCCATACAAACAACTGAAAAACTGGAGGGAACAAAACAAATAGTTAAAGTAAATAAAAGTTTTAAATATATTTGATATTAATAATGATGGGCAATAGCTTTTGACAAGGATATAAATAAAATGAATTATAATTTGCCCTGACTTTTCGTCTAAGAGAATTTCTAGGTTATAGCACTGAGAAGGAAAGCCTAGATAGAATACAGGGTTCTCAATAACTTGAGGGATGCAGGAATTCCAGAAAAGCAAGAGCAGCAGGTTTCCAGACAAGAGTAATGCTGAGGAAAGAGTTACATAGAAAGGAAGTTCTAAAAATCTCTAGGGGATATTCCTCTACATTCAACTGACACTAACTGATATAAATATGCTATAAAATTATTCACAACTGGGAAAAGAATGACCTGAAACAAATAGAAAGAATAATGTCCCAAACTCACAGAAGTTCTCCCCACCACCAGACAGAGTAGAAAACGTCATAATTTAAAGTCATCACATAGAATGCTCGCAAAGATTTTGTCTCAGTATCAGGACAAAATTAATTCTTAATAAGCTCTTCTCTGGACCCCATAAGAAAATGTAAAAGCAAGACTGAGGATCAAACTTTTTCCAAGTAAATTTATGATATTTTATGTCACAGTTCAAAAACACCCAGCACTTAACAAGGTAAAATTTGCACTATCTATATATAAACATACATTGCAAAGGGTGTTACACGGAAGGCAAACAAATTTCCTAATGAAGAGGAAAATAAATTTTCAAATATAATCTCTGTAACTACAAATCTGGGAAGATCAAAGAATCCTACACATAATAAACTTTAAGAAAACTACATCAATATATCACAATAAAATTGTTTTAAAATAGTGATATATAAAAATAAATCAATGCAGTTAAAGAAAAAATAATAACTTATGCAGGATGATAGTTATAAAGTTATATTTCTTGTTGCAGAAAAAAGAATAAAATTAGAAGACAAAACAGTATCTTTAAAGTATTTTAAGAAAAAGTATCAACCCAGAATTTCATACCCAGATAACATCTTTCAAAAAGTAACAAAATAGTTATACCTTGAAGACATTCAAAAGTAGAAATAATCACTGACTCACTATAATAGTAACAAAGGTAGGAAATTCTCCAAGCAAAAGGAAAATTATACCTGAAGGAAATTAGCATCCAGGACTGAAGAGCATCTAAAATAGTAACATCTAAAATAATATATAGGGAAATACAAAGTAAATTTATTATTATTTATATCATTATTTATATTTTATATCATATTATTTATTATTTAAAGAAATTAAAAAATAAAAATAATGTTTTTATGTCTATAACACATAAAGATGAAAAATTCATGAAAATAATAGTACAAAGGCTAAGCAGGAATAGATTAAAAATGTTAGTTTTTTATGTATGAAGTAACATAACATCACATGAAAATAGACTGATGAATTATGCATATTATAAACTACTAAAATAACAGGGAACATTTATAGATGATAAGGCAACTTATTGAATTACTAGAAGGAATAGTAAAGATAAGGAAAATAAAGAACATGAATAATTGCAAAACTAGCAAAAAGATGGTGAACTTTATCTCAATCACATCACCAATTACATCAATTAAAGGTAAATAAACTAAATGATCCCACTTAAAAACAAAGGTTTTTAATTTGAATAAAAGAACATAACCTTGTTTAGAGCTACAAGAAACATACTTTAAGTAAAAAAGATACAAAGGAGAAAAAGATATATACATGCTACACCATTATCAATAAAAAGATATTTTAAGTGGCCACATTACTGAAAAAGTAGATTTTAGAACAAAAAAAAGCTATTATTATGGATAGAGAATAGTGTCATAGTCAGATCTGTGAAAACCTTAAGAGAACACAATATTTTATATTTATGCATTTAATAGTAAAGCTTCAGCACATGTAATACAAAAATCTAAAGAACAACAAAAAGTAAAAAAAAATATATATACAATGATAGAATGGGCCTCTAATACTCAGCTCCTGGTAATGGAAAAAGGAGAAAAATCACTAAAGATAAATATTTGAACATATTGATCATCTATAGGTAGTTGATGTTAAAATAGAAGTACACACATAGCATTTATCATGTTAAGTCCTGTTTTAAGCAATAGAATAAATCTCAACAAGCTTGAATATATTCAAAACATTTTCTGATTGTGATATAAATGCAAAGAAACGTAAATATGTTACATGTATAGCTGGAAAATCTCTAAATATTTGGAACTAATTAACAGAATTCCAAATAACACACAGGTAAGCAAGAAAACAAAATGAAAGTTAGGGAGTGTTTTGGAGTCAATAAACACAAAAACACAACATATTAAGATGTGTGTGATGAAATGTATATCATGTTGGGAGGAGCACTTATAGCACTAAATGTTTCTACTAGAGATAAAATCTAATCAGTATCTTCTGCTTTAGATCATGAATGAGCCAGTAATATCACTCACTATAGATTTCCCAGAAACTAAAGACCTTAAGTAAATATGACAGCCTAGTTTCAATAATTCTGACAGCTTATCTGAAATGGATGATTTTCTTCCTAGTCATAAACTCTAAAACACAATCAAAATGGAAAATTTGAATCATACCATATATGATAAAGAAATTCGTAATTTTAAAATTTCACACACACACAAAAAAATACACACACATGCACACAGCTTCTCTGAAACTTTTAAGGAAGAAATACAACTGCAACACCAGCTCTTCCAGAAAACTGAAGATAAGGGAATGCTTCTTAAATCATTTTATGAAGTCAGCATTATTCTGATGCTAGTACCTTAATGTAAGGCAGGGAAAATAAAACTACAGACCAATGACCCCTATAAGCATAGATGCAAAAATTCTTCACACTTTTAAGAAATTGAACAATTAATAAAAAGTAAATACATCATGAACATGTGAACATTATGTCAGGTATACAAAATTGCATTGAATATTTGAAGATTAAATTACATTTAACCAAGGTAATTTACCATATTAGGAGACTAATTTTTTTTTTAATTATAGTCTCAGTGAATGGAAGAAAGCATTGAGCATGATCCATCACCCATTTCTAATATAAAAAAAATCAGCAAACTAAGAGTATATAGGAATGGACTCATTGGTTAAAAAAATATAATAAAAGGCAACTACATTTAACATCATAATCATTCATATTGGTAAAAGACTGAAAACTTAACATATAAGATCAGAAACAAGGAATGTGTTCTCTTATTATTGTCATTCAAAATTGCACTGGAGGATCAAGATAGCAACAAAAGATAGTAAATGAAAGGCTTGTGGAGTAGAGAGGAAAGAGTAAAGCTCTTTTTATTTATATATGACAAGATTATATGTAAATACTATGGAAACATTAATTTAGTCAACATCAAGATATAGGATTATTATACAAATAAGTACATGATGTTAAATGTGGTTGTCCTATTTTTTACCAATATAAGTACATTTTTGCCAATATAAGTACATTTTTATGCACTAAAATCAAGCAATTGATGTTGAAAATATAATTTACAAGAAATATAGGACATACAAATAAAGCATTTAGGAATATATATTAAACATTTACATTTGTTTACATATGTACATACATATATATATATTTACATATATATGTAAATGATCCCCACATAAAATTTAGAAAGCTCTGTGGAAGAAAATTAAGTATATATTATATATTATAAATACAGAACTATGCATTTGTAGATCAAAATACTCAATGGAATTCTAATCAGAATTCTAGTATTGTGGAAATTTGGCTCAATCTAAATTTCACACAAAAAACCTAGAGATGTTACAACTTTAAAGAACAAAATTGAGGGCTAATACATCTGATATGAAGATGCTTATAAAGATAACAATATTAGGACATCAACAATCAGGACATATGCTGGAACAGAAAAGAATTTGGGATAGAGTCACTAAATAAGATTAGTTGACTTTTGGCAAGGATTCAAAGTGAAGAAAAGAAAGTCTTTTGTTGAAATAGAACTGAAATAATATTTGTTTAAAAATAAACTTTAGCCTTATACTAGAGAAATTGCAACCCAATTGATATTCAGAAAATGCAAGCTAATGTGTAGTGGCAAATGGCAAAAGTATATCTATGAGGACTGGACGGGGAGTAGAAATGAATGTGGGGGATTTTCTGAATCAGAAGCAAACTTTCAAGGGTTGACTATTTTAAGATGGTTTTACAGTCATATGTATATACACAAATGTCAAAATTGGTTACATTTTACACTTTAAATATGTGCAATTCATTGTTAGTTATAAGTCAATACAGCTATTAAAATTGAATTAATGTAAGCTGCTAAAGAGGAAGTTAATTCTAAAATGCACTTAAGAGATATTTTACAGCATTAAGATTTTATGCAGATATTTGAAACTTTAAATTAGTAACTACTGATGTTTACTTTGTGCTAGGTGTTGTTCTAAATACTTTACAAATGCTAATTTATGTAGTTTCTTGGGTTATTCCATTTATTGGGTGTGGAACTATCCATACCCATTTTACATGTGAGGAAATTAAGGCATGGAAAATGGCAGAGCTTAATATTCAACCCAGGAAGTTGTCTTTAGTGGTAGAGATCTGTTTAATTTTGCTAATAGAATTTACTTTGACTACTTTATAGATTCAGTAGTTTTGCTATAAGATTTAACATTCATTTTCTTACCACCCACATTTCTTGACTAGTTTATTGCACACAGGTTGGTTTCTTTACTATCTTTTAATAGGACAATACTTTTGTGATGCTTTCATTAGAAAGCACTGTGCCACCCATTGGACCTCTGCCAAAAACCTTTCTGTCTCTATAGTCCTCACTTCTTTTCCAAATTATTATCAATTTACGAAGCACAAACCTTCCGATTTTAAAATAAATATAGCAGTGTTGCCTATCCTTGCTCTCACCCAAATCTATTTTGTCCTACTGTAAAATTTATATGGCATTTTTTTATTATAGGAAACAATTCAGCACTTGATTACACATTGTTTCTAAAGAGTCTTGCTTAGCAACTCTCACTTTTACACAATTAGATTATATGTCTTTGAGATCAGAAATCAAGTCCTTATCTTGGATAGAAATACACATATTTTGGATAGAGAGTTACCACATTTTCTGGACTCTCAGAGTCATGCCCCACTGGAAAATATATTTATATTGTCTTCTTTTAAACTGTTATGTAGAATAAGCAGTTGAGATTGTGAGTGTTGATAGTTCATCTGTTTCCACCTCTATTGCAATTTCAAGTTTTGCCTTGGATGTATAAGGAGAGATGCCCACTCAGGCATGAATAGAGGCTAAATGAATTGGGTTTGAATTGTGAAAATGGTGCTCTTTATGTGGTAAGGGCACATTCCAATTTTTTTTCTTCCTTCAAGAATGTGACATTTGTGTCAGGTGGTAAAGAGTCGGGGGGGGGGGTGGGTCTTTTTGGAATGGATAAAAATTCATTAAGCTGGTTCAGCAGGGAACCCCAGGATTCACATCTTACCCAGTCCTTTCTTCTCAAACAGTTTTCATTAACTCTCTGAGTTCTAAAACAAGTCACTTTCATTTTTTCATTACATGTTTCATATAATTTATTGTACATAATAAATAGTTTGCAAGAGTTGGGTTTATGAATAGCTTGAAACAGGTTTTCCATGTTCAAATCAAGCTGCCATAGTAACCATTTTTCATTTCTGCCAAACGTATGGTCTTTTTCTTTTTTTCTGCTTTGAAATATGTTGTTTAAAAAAAAACCCAAATTATTCAGGAAAGTTGATCAGGTTTCATTAAAATAATGACTGCATTGTTTTAAAAATGCTCATTTCAATCTCATTAAATGACTCCTTCTTATATTATGAGTATCAAATTGAAAATAAATAATAAAGTTTTAAATTTTGATTTAATGATATTTATCATAAAAATAAATTAAAAATACATTTTGTTCTCCCATTTTCCCATAAAAGAACTCTCTGCTCTTTCCAAACAATAGAATAGAGTGAAGCCAAGTTAGGATTCTACCAGATAGGTCCAAGTGGAAAGTCCGGGAGGCCAGTGGTCAAGTGGGTTTTTATATCAATACCTCCTCACAGAACTTCTAATTTCTGCAGCAAGGGGAAGTCTCTAGAAGGATTTTCTTTTTCCTCGAGTGATCCCTTATTATTATAATTTTTTGTCTTTTCAAGTATATAACACCCAAAAGTAAAACTTTCATCATATAACTGGCCCTTTTAGACACTCAAGTTCTAAAAGTCAACTCACACTCTTGCAAAATTGCACTCCAAAGCCATTCACCTCAAATTCTTAAACAAAAGGCTGTCTCCAGAAGCTACTCTGTTCTATGTCCACAATAATAGCAAATACTTTGGAAACTGAAGGAAGTGGCCATGTTTGGAAAGTAGAAAAAAAAATATTTTTGTAGAGAAAATTTGATGTTAATAACCAATCCACTTTTAACAGTTTTTTTACTAGGTTTTTTAAACTTTCATCCTGTCAAACTGTATTGACATATATTTAACTGAAAGAAAATTATTTATTAATTAATCTAGGCCTATTCTGTATTTCAGTATCAATGTAAGATAAACACATCTTTATCAATCTCCATTAAATATATTATTTTAAAAGTCCTGTTCACAAACCTCATTTCTCAGTACATGCTCTAAATTTTTACATATCTAATCTAACTTTAATTCCTTCACAACTTATTTCCTTTATTCAGAAATAATCAAGTGATTTCTCTCTGTGATACATAGTTTCCATGGAACCATATATTCACAAGTAAAATTTGAACCCTATCATCAAGAATGTGAGTAAAACATAAAGATGAAATAAAACATAAAAGTGGGGCCAGATTTTATAACATTTTGAATAAGAAGTCAAAATGCTTAGATTTCTCTACCCTTATTACTCCTAGCAACAGTGTCACTCTGACCATTACAACAATGATTATTAATTACATTTAAAAGTAAATCTTTTTTATTGAATTATACATATATATTTCACTTCATTTTAATCCCTGTGGGTCACCCACCACTTACCCTCCCCGACCGCTCCAGCTGGTCCCCACCCTCCTGTTGTGTACTTTCATTTGGCTGTACATATATTAGTGAAACCATTTGGTTTCTGTCTTTTACCTTCTGACTCATTTCTGCTAGTATGATTTCAACTAGGCACATCCATGTTTCAATACATTCATCAAATTTGTCATTTTCAATTGACACGTAATATTCCATTGTGTATATATGCCACATCTTTTTCAACCATTCATCTGTTTTGGGGCATTTGGGTTGTTTCCATGTCCTTGTAATTATAAATAGTGCTGCAACAAACATCCAAGCACAGGTGTCCTTTTTTACCCACATTGAGGTCTCTTTTTGATAGATTCCCAGAAAAGCGATTGCTGGGTCAAATGGTAGTTCCATTTTCATTAGTTTGAGAGTCCTGCATACTCCTTTCCATAGTGGCTGGACCAATTTACATTCCCACCAGCAGTGTTAAGAGTGTTCCTTTCCTTCCGAATCCACGCCAGCACTTGTTGCCTGTTTTTTTGATGTGGGCCATTCTTACTGTTCTAAGGTGATATCTCATTGTGGTTTTGATTTGAATTTCTCTGATTGCTAGTGACATTGAGCATGAAAAAAGTAAATCTTTCTTTGAAAATCTCAGAAACCCAATTGCAGCCAGTTTAACTTAGAATATTGTATGTAATAGAAATCTATGGGAAGGAGTCTGAGTATCTCATGGAATCCAAAGTAAAGATCACTAACCAGTCTTGAGAAAAAATAGGAAGTAGGAACTCTTGTTCTTAAGAAGTCTCCTGCACTAGATATACTAGTCTTATTGTAGTAGTCTTTTTTTTTTAAAGGAGGATAACATATAGTAACATAATAATCAGTGGAACCTGTATGCTTCTCTTTCATCTGGATGTTTCAATCCAGTAGGTTTACATTGCAATGAGTCTGGTGCCTTTATTCCCAAGAGTTTTCTGTCTTTAGTTCCTCAGTGTGAATAGGTGAACATTTGATTTTAGGAGCTAATAAATTTCTACTTAGCTAGTACCCTTAAAGTAACCTTGTTTTCATGTCATGTTCTAACATTATAATATGAGAAAGGGAGAGAAATGTTTTCCTTGTATATATGTTATGTGATATATAAATTTGGTGTGATATATAAATATGGTGCTTATAAATTGATGAAATAATATCACAAAAATCAGGTATAAAAGATTTTTTAAAGGAAACAAACCACTAGTTTTCATGCTGTTTCTATGAGAAATTCATGACTTAGAAATAAAACTTGAGTACACATTAAAACTACTGATCAGTCAGATACTGTCACAGACTGTTTTTTAGGACAAAATACCACAGTAGAAATAAAATATACATTTCTCCAAGATGTGAATTTTAAGTTGAAAATATAAATAAAATATTTCTATTTTGTAATCATAGGAGTAGAAATCTTCTTAGATATCTTAGGAGTAGACAGAGGACACCTAAGCTGGTAAAGATAAATCCATGCTAGCATTAATTGCTCTGTGTGTTTTCACTATGAGAAGTTACTATGTTCTGTCTGGACTCTGACTTGTGAGATGATGCCCAGTTCACTTTCCAGCTGGAGTGGACTGGATGGACGTTAAAAGTAAAGATAATGCAAAGTTTTGGCCACTAAAGCTTGGTCATATTCTCAGGCTATTAATAAGTTCTAAATTCACAAGGCAGGGATATTGAAGAAATTACATTATATTTAAATGCTGCAGTAAAGTAGATGGAGAGCAACATCAAGGTTAATATATATATAACCATTAATAAGGAATTTTGAGCTTTCCTGTATAATAGACCTGTTCTTGATAATAAACCCTTTAAAGCTGTGCTACAGTTTATTAATTCACTTTTAGAATAACTATAGGAAATGTTTTATTTGATAAATGGTAAAGTTTGATCCTAGATGGAGGCCAGGACTCCACTTCTGTTGTGGAATTCTCAGTATCAGAAAGATGAGCTGGATTCCCTGGACTAGATAAATTAATGTGATCCTAACACCCTCAATTGTCTGCTTTTATTATCTTGCAGCCTTTATAAATGCTGCAAAAGAGTTAAGGATACAAAAATATACAAATTTACATTGATGAATGAATTAATTAGGAAAAGACTGATTCTAAAACGTGATAACAAAAATAGGAGCCAGTGGGAAAGTAAATTACCTCCCCTCTATCAGAGAGGAAAACACTTTCAGACCTTATCATTTTAAATTCAGTTTAAATATAGACCAAACATAATTCAGATTACTTTTTGTGATCATAGAGAAGGTACTTTTGACTCATTCATCTGGTGTAGGTTTCCAAGAAGATTCTGGCACCAAAAGGAAGACTTGTTGTCTGAGCAATGTGAGCAGAATGTATCTGAACAGAATTGGTGCTTAATGGGTTACACAGAGAAAGGAAAAACCTGCACCTGCCAGACCTGAGCTGGAAGAAACAGGGTGCAAATGCAGCTATAATGCTGAAGATGGGGGGAGAGGAAGAAGGGAGAGAGAGAAATGTGGGAGGAGAGAGGAGGCAGGGAAAGAGAAATATTGGGAAGGGAGGGAGGGAAAAGAAGAGAGAAGTAAAAGGGTAGAAGCCTATTAGAAATGTACTATGGTTGTTGGTTATTAAACAAAGGTGATATGACTTGAAATTCTCCACCACCCCCAAACCCTCAAAGTTTAGGATGTTAGCAAATGATTCCTGTTTGAAAAATAGTGAGCTGAGAAGATAAAAACATTCTTAAAAACATTGGTTACAACTTCCTTCACACAAAGACAAGTTTGAGAAATACAAATAGTAGTCATGGAGGAATATTTTATGAAACAAAATATTTATTCTTTTTTCACTTATGAGAATATCAAGACAGAAAATAGTCTCTGGAAGAAATCATGCTTGTGAAAGATATTTTAAGATCAAAGTTTACCTGACACATAAACCAACTCACTTACAATGAAAAACATGAAATTCTGTTTTGAAAGACACTGATTTTTCCTGCTTCCTTTAACCAATTTGGCCCTTCTGTCCTTTATTTGCTATTATAACAATGTGATATTTTCTTACCTGTTAAAACTTAAAACTTTTCATGTAATCAGAGAATTCAAACCCCACATGGGATGCAGAGAACTTACATTCCTTGATATAGTTCTGATAATTTTTAAACAATGAAATTTATCTCATATTAAATGCCATCAATCTTCCCATTGATGTATACAATGCATTCTAAAATTTTGAAAAAAAAATTTCATAATATAATACCTCTTTTTTCCTATGGTTCAATTTCTCTTCTGTTGATGATGAGAAAATCAGAAATACATTATTCTTGCTAACTTGAACTGAATGAAAGTCTTCATTTAAAGTAACTTAATTATATACAGAAAGTATGTAATAAAATAATGACCTCTATTATAAATCATAAGTAGCAATCAAAATAATGATCAAATCAGATAATAAGTTTGATTATGTGTAGAATTACACTTTCCTTAGGTATGTTATTACTCACAGAACAGGGTGGAAACAAAAGGACTTGGCTGGAAATAGTCTGTATCTTGATCACATGCCTAGTCCAGCTTTCTGTGCCCAGTAGGTTCTCAATAAATATTCAGTGATGATTATAATGAGTCTTCTGGAAACATTAAAGTGTGCAGGTATGCACAGAGCTGAGATTAGAAAAAAAAATTGTGTAATTGATTCTGACAAAAGAGAAAGAATTCTACATTCCAATCACCTAAACTATGGACCCAGACAAATACAAGTGTGGGACAGAATTTTTTTTCTCTTAGTTTTTTTTCCCCCCTGATGATCCTAGACATTATGTAGAGACCCACTGGACACATTTGTTACTTGAATATATTTTCTAAGGGAGGGGCATGGCACAACAGCCACACTTGCCAAATGTTTCTAGAAGGTGTACATTGTTTCCTGATTCTGGTCCCTTGATTTCTTATTGTTCTTTTCCAGAAAATAGTTTTAAGATGCATTAGGGTCATGAGATTATGGTGTTCTTATCAGACTTTAGGTCATTCTTAAATAAGAGGATAAAGTGGCAAATGTCAAAATGTGCTTGTTAAGGAAATACATTTTTATTTACAAAAAAAACAGACATGAAATGTTACTTTGATTATTTGCAAACCATGATGTCTGGGACAAGTTAATAATAAGTCAGAGGAAAACTGAGCCTATTATTTTGTTCTATCACCAACTTCATCAGTAGCAAATGTGAATTTTAAGGTCCCACACAGGAAAAGGAAGCATAGATGGTTAGTTTGTTCAAGCCAGTAAGTTGGGAGTCAACATTAGTTCTTAAGTATTTTCATCTCTGTTCCTCTCTGTCTTATCTATGGCCAAAATTTCTCTACTTAAAAAAAAACAAAACAAAACAAAAGATCTTCCTATTCCGCGTGTTTAACCTTTATTTCTTATGTGGAATGTGCAATAAGCATGTTTTTTTATTGCTTATGTCCATTTTAAACCACTTGCCTCTTTGTGATGAGTCATTTTTTTCTAAGTAACTGAACATGGTTTACTTACTTAGTAATGGCACCTTGCATATTTATCTCTTTCTATATATACATCTGTATTTTTATTTGATCATCTCAGATATATAATTTTAATAAATAAAATTGATAAATACAATTGTTTTGATATCCAACTGACTGTTTCAAAGTGTGATGGACTAATGGGCTTCAAATAGTGGTGTTGAGGACATAGTCATGGTACTATCTGTTGTGGTTCCTGGGGTTATCCAATTGGTGCCCTGAACCTGGAACATTCTCTTATATGAAGACTAGTGCCTAACAATGACTCAGATTCTCCTTTCTTATTAGGATAAATCTTTCCTCTTCTTGGAATACAGAGAATTTCCTTGTTCCTTGTTGACATGTTGCATCATATAGTCATTACTCCACTATGATATCTGTCACCCAAGGAAAACGAAAGGGTTTTTATCTGCAGGAGGAATGCTTGCATCCCACTTTTATGTGGGTTATCAGTGAATTTCCACTAGCTACAAAAGACTGACACATAATGCAGACAAATACTGCTGCATGTTTTTCTTCTTTCTGAATGAAAACTATGCTCTAACCAGCTCTATGTATATTGAGTTGTGCTAGAAAAGCTATAGTGGGCCAATGTCTTTGGATTCCTACTTCTGGTGAATGACTATTTTCCATCCTCCATGAGGCAGGAATTCTCACCCTGGATTGGTCACTGGATTTTCCTGTTCAATAAATAGAAATGTCTCTTTTAACTCTGGAGGTAGAAGTCTAAAATGAATCTATGGAACAAATATCAAAGTGTCAGATGGTAAACACAATTTTTTCTGGGAGCTCCACTAGTAATCCATTCCTTACCTATTTTGGAGGATGCCAGCATTCCTTGGATTGTGGTCATGTCTTTCATACCTTTGGGTTATTAGCATATTCCATCTGCTCTTCTATAGTTAAAGATCCCTCCATATCCCTCTCCCAAGGACAGTTGCGATTGCAGTTTGGGTCTGCTCAGATAACCCAAAGCAGTCTCTCTATCTGAAAACCCTGAATTTAATCATATAATATGTAGTTCTAGGAATTAAGTCTTGAGTATCCTAAAGCCATTATTTAGTCTAGCAAAACAATTCTTTCTTTTCATATTGGATAAAACCTCTCAAGTTAAGGAATGTATCCAAATTTGTATACACATTAAATGGCAAAGCTAATACTCAAACCTAAATCTTTCTGACACCAAAATCAATGTTCATATGTAATGAAGAAACTGGATGTGGTAAGCTTAAAAGAGAAACATTGAAAAGAGGAGGAAAGAACCATTATCTCCAACTATTTGAAAGTTATTTTATGAGAAAATAATCATGATTTCTAACATATATTTAGAGCTTACACATACCAAAATGTGCTCTAAGTTTTCTTATAGTATTAACTGATTTAATCTTTACAATAATTTTGTGAGATAATTTTTACTGTAATTGGTGGTTAACTTTTCAAATATACATGCTAAATTATGGAGTTGATATTTAAAAACTTGTTTTACAGCCTGTGATCCTAGAAAGACAGATCTCATTCTAAAAGTTCTGGCAGGAAAAAGTTGAACCAATGAAAGAAAGACTTGTTTTTAGTTCAATAGTCAACCCACTAGCACCTGCAAACATTCAAAAATAAAATTGGCTCCCTTTTTTTGATATAAAGAAATCTGTGTCACCAAGTATATCAGAACTGAAGACCGCACAACTGCCTTTCTGAGATAGTAAGTTTGAAGACAGTGAATTAGAGGTAAATTAGACTAACAATATCAATTCCTTCCAAAGTCATGGTGTTAGGGCTTTATAACTTTAAATCTTTCTTGTCAACCAGAGTCACTGACAGTTAAAGTGGGGTCAATTACAGATTTGCTTTAGGAATGTTAATCTAAGACTTGATTATCATAAATATGAATGGGGAGATTCATTTTAGTCCAGGGAAGAGTTAATACAAACTTTAAAATAGTAATTATAGAACCATATATTATAAATATAGTCAACATTTTTAACAAAGAAGCAATATTAAAGAAAATAATTTTTCCAAAAAATTGAGCTGGAACAACTATGTAATCACAAATCAGAAAAGGAATCTTATATCTTATTCAAAAATTAACACAAAATGGAATGGAGCTGAATGTAAAACCAAAACTACAAAATGCCTAGAAGATAAGGGAGAATTCTAGGGCACTTTAGGCCACCTGTTTTTCACGAAAGACATGATTCATGAAAGAAATAATTGATAAACTGGATTTTATTAAAATTAAATTTTCTGCTCACTTCCTAGAGTGTAAGAAGTCAAGCTACAGAGTGGAACTACTTGCAAAAGACAAATTTGATAAAAATACTGTTAAGAAAAATGTACAAAGAGCACCTAAAATTCAACAATAAAAAATGCCCCCAGAAAAACTAAGCAAAGAACCAATATATATCTAATTAGGTATTTTCCAAGGGAAGATATGAGTAGTTAAGTGGTGAGGGATTTTAAGGTGGAGAAATTATTTTGGGGTGATAGTAGAGTAACTATGTCATTTATCAAAAGCCATACAAAGAATGACACCAAGAGTGAATGCTAAGGTAAGTCATAGACTTCAAGTCATAACTTGACAAATATGTTTTATTTACTATAACCAAAACATTAAGATAAAATTTAAAAAATTTAAAAAGATTCGAGTGAGATTTTGTAAAGGGAAGTGTTGGAGTTTTCATCTAACCAAGAGATTACACAAGTGATGGTGTTTTGAATGTGTGTAAGTTTATACTTTAATAATGAGTATAGTAGAACCAGTAGTAAAAAAATTCAGAAATCTGAAAACAATACTTTGTATAGATGAAAACTTCAGTGGAGATAAGTAGAATTTAAAGATTAAACAATACAACTACATAATCACTAGACAGTAAATACAGTGTTGGTTTGTGAAGTTTGTAAAAAAAATTATTAAGTATCCTAGTTACAACATCAGAAACACTAAATCAGGAAGGGGTTTCTGTTTCTTACAAGAAAAATCAATTTATCTACCTTTAGTAAAAGGTGATTCAATGAATGCTGTAGATAATTCTTAAAATAAAAGGCAAAGCTAAAGAAAGCTTGGAAAGCACAGGGAATTGATCAATTCTAATAGGAGCTAGTACATTAGTGAACCACACCTACTGAACAGTGTCATCGAGTGAATTCAATGCAGCCTTTTCAAACCTTGTGTTCGTTCTGACTCACGATGTAAATTCCAGGAAGAATATCTGATTGGCCTCATCAGACAAATGAGATGGTCATCTAGGAAGGAAATATCTTTGAGTTGCAGTTTGTCTACTCAACAACATTTCATTCATCAGTAAAAGTCTGGTGAATGAGTACTAAAAGGCAAAACATCAAATGTTTGCCACTGAGGAGAAAAATACATGAAATTTTTGTTCTGCATGATGCAGTATTGCTGAAGCACATTGCATTGATTCCTGACTTTGCACAGTTCTGCAGTAACTGACATTTGACCTAAGACACCATGGAAATTGGCAGGAAGGAACAGCTACCAGTATGCACAACTTTCAGTTCACAAGGTATTTTGCAAAGCTATACTGTCAATATGTGATCAAGAGGAATTATAAAAACAGGAGGCTTCAAAGATCAATTTGTAGAATCAAAATGTATTCTTGAAAAAGGGACCTTATAAATCACCAAATTTGGTCCTTTTCTATTATAGAAAAGGAAATGAAGGCCAAAGGAAGCACAATTACTTATCCAATACATCCTTTTTGGACAAACAGAGCTTATAATAGCAGAAGAAATACGAAGAAAAGGAGTAGTTTTCAGAGCTGGCTATAACTTAACAGGGAAAGCAATCTGTGGGAAGTAAGTTTTGAGCTAGAATTTGAAGGACTACTGAAATGTGTTTCCTCAGGTGTAAATTGAGGAGGGCTGGTCTAAGTCTCTAAGAACCTTTTCAGTTCTGACATGCTATGATTCGGACCAATATGTACTAAAATTAGCAAGTTATACACAGATAATAGTATGCAGGTTGGCTTGATTGAAGCAAAGAGGCAAGTTAGGGAATAATGACAGCTCCAGGAGGGTCAGTTGATGGATGGATTCTTGGCTGGGAGTTCATGGTTAATACTTTTTCTGAGTGGGTTAAAGAAACATGCCACCTCTGAAGTGCTGCCCTATGCTCACCATTTGTGAAGCAATGAACTGATATATCCATTAAAACAGCAGTACCTCATATCTTCCCATGGAATGTGCTCAAAACATTATTGAGAAGAGGTTTTCCTACAGGAGGGTAATAGCTGAGATTCCCTATTGTCTTATTAGATAAAGCAGCTATAATTTTTAATTCCAACTCTCATAGAATATATGTGAATTCCAGCAGATGTGTGCAATCCCCAAGGCCAGCGTCTAGGGATATACCAAATGAACATACAGACCGAAGATTAAATATAAGTCATTTTAGTAACCATATGACAAACCTGCTCATTATGCGGAACAGGGTTTTCTGAATGTTTTATTCCCTCATGGAAACATTTACTTTTCATATGTATAAAAGTTAGATATTATAAAAAAGAGAGAAAATTACCCTAATTCTTTTGACTCTGTTATCTTTTTACAAACCCATATGCTTTTTGATCAGATTACCAAATTAATAGACAAGGAAATATATTCAGTTCTTTCAGTGAAGTCCAGTTGTATTATGTTATCTTAGTATATCAAAAACCAACATCCTATGCTTGTTTCCTTGTTTGGCCTCTTTGTTGTTCTAAGTTGCACCATCCATTTCTAATTTCCTCATGTATGATTGCTGTCTCTTACTCTCCACCAAACATTCCCTGCACCACATAAGCCTTATCTACCTCTGAGTTAACCAGGGCACTGTCTTTCCCTCAGTATCCTCCCTTTTGGATCACTTACACTCAACCTCCACTATATTTTTATAAATGGCAAGGGAATATTTGCTCTTTCTAAAACTGTCAGATGGGCTGATTCTAAATTAACTCTGGACAAAAACTGGGACAGACCTGAGTGGGTGAAGGTAGAGTATATCTCTTTTCTAGATTGGCTACCCTCTAAGATGACTATCTTATGGACTATGAAACACCTATTCACTTAGTGGTTTCTCATTTCTGTAGTCTAGTCACCATTTTCCTCAATCTATTTCCTGATATTAACTGAAACCAAACTTCATTTTCCAGATAGACATTCTGCTCATTGCACACTAGTGTTTCACTGATTTGCTGAACTATTTCCTCATAATCATCACTCATCAGCCTTACTTGTTCTTCCCCTTCCTACCTCCCTCCCTCTCTTGCTAACTTCCTTCCTTCTTCTCCCTCCCTCACTATCTCCCACACTCTTTCTTTCATGAAACACTCACATCATAGACTTACACAAAATTTATCCGTTATTACATTTTTTAAAAATCTAAATATTCTTTCCCTTTTCTGGATGACATAGCGTATCTCTTCATCATCAACAGTTATCATTCTCAAAGATTTGAACATTTAAGTAAATTACTTCCTCACTTCAAATTCCTTCTGTTCCTAAACTCCAATGATTATAAAATGCAGCCACATCTTAGATTATACTTTTATGGAATAAAAATACCTCAAATTCTAGGTTTCTCTTCTTGAATTTTTCACTTCCTTCCCTTCCATTGTCAGTCTCTTTTCAAATGTAAATCAGATCTTATCATCCTTCTCCTCCCCCACTACAACCCTCCATTGACTTTTCATTGCACTTGAAGTAAAATGTAATTTTCATAAGACTTGCTCCAGGAATGGATCTGACTTTATATATTCCTCTCTGATATCCCACACCAACTCCCCTTATTGTTTCCACAGCAAAGACTTTTCTTCTCTTCCTAGAACAAGGTTTCCTCACATACCTGAATGACTTGAGTTCAATGTTCTGTCCTCAGAATCTTCATACCCTATCCACAGAAACTCCTTGTTTTAGTTGTCTATAACACTCCTTGAATTGGTCTTTTTATTTTTTCCCCACTTGTTGGCACTCTACGATAGCATGTTGCCTGTCTGTCTAGTATATGACTGTATTCCTTGGATATATTACAAAAATCACAAATAATCTTTACTTTTTGGTAGTTTTCAATCAAGAATAAACATAAAACAAAGTAGGTAAATCATTATAGTACCAAACAATCATCTAAAAAAGTACAATATATTTATGAAGACCATATAGTCAGGGTATCTGGGATTGGTCTCAGTTTTCCACTACTGGCTGTGTAATATAGGTTAAAGATGTAATTCTATTAAATATACATTTCTGTGAATAGGATTCTATCTTCCTCACCCACACTTACATGAAACTCTCTTGGACTACAGGTAGCACCACGAACTAGACTTATTTTTTGAGACTAGGTCTCGCTATTTTTGCCCGTGGAACCACAGGTTCACGTTTCCCTGGGTACCACAGACTCAAGCAATCCCCAGCCTCAGCTTCCCAGGTAATTCCCAGGGATTACAGGCATGTACCACCATGCCCAGCTATTTTTTGGGACTAGGTCTTGTTGTGTTGCACCAAGTGGAATACAGACCATGATCCCTAGTCCCAGCTGCTTCATAGACTGAAGTTTACTGACACACGCCACCATGCCAGGCTAGAGTTCTTGAGAGGAGAGCTAATAGGAACTAGGTGTGAAAATGAATGACCAGGTGGAATTCTATAACATAGAAGGACAGAGGCAATAGATCTTGCTTCTCTTTTTGACTTGCACCAGGGGCTTGAGGGGGAACTTGGAAGGAGATATATACAGGAGAGCCATATAGAAAACCTATTATTCATGGCAGAAAAGATGACAGCCATTATCTTGATCTGTACTTTGATTTTGCTCCTTGTGTCTTGTGTATCAGACCCCTTCTACCTTTTCTACCTTTGTTAAATAGGTGCTATAGACTTGTGGCAAGTATCAGGGCATCAACAGTCCTGCTTCAGCCTGATCCTGTTTGGCTATGTATTTGTCCATAATGGTATGAGTAATTTGGGAAGTTTTTTTGAAACTATTATTAAAAACATTATTCCTTCTCTTCTGTTTCTTTATACAGACTAATTCTATTAAAGACTTTTCACACTAATAGCTTGCTTAATTTGCCTTTGTGTGCAGAAATGACTGCATCCCTTTAGAACATAGTTTCTGGGTGCACCTCAGTCAGCTGTTAACAGTTTCTAGTCATTAAATTGGGATAACAAAAGTATTTACCTTACTAGGTTGTTGTGAGGGTTATAAACAAATGAGCCCAGGTTGCACAATTTATATAGAACAGAGTCTAGAATAAAGTAAACACTTTAAATGTGGGAGATATTGTTACTCTTTATCAAATTGGCCTTTTCTTTCTCATTTCAGGCATCATAACCATGTTTCAGCCAGTCAGTATCTCTTTCTTGGAATGTTAAAATAGCCCTGACCTTAGTCTTGTAATCTCCTAGATCTATTCTTTATATTGTCTATATATTGGATGTTTTCCTAAAAATGTTTCAGCAGCTTTGCTTAATCTTAGGATAAAGTCCAACTCATTAATGTGGCTGGCAAAGCCCTTCATAACCTGATATTTGCCTTTTTCTCTAACATGTTTTATTCTCACTACTTCCCATTTTATGCTCTGGAAATGCCAAACTTCTTGTAGTGTTCTAACCATATTCTTGCAAAAAGAGGTCCCAAAATATTTGTGTAGCATTGCCTTTGAGTTTTTACTGAATATGTTAGGTGATGCATGTGTAATGATGGATAAAGTAAAATTAAAGTATGATAAATTGAACCATTTCTAGAGTTCACAAAGTTCAAGGAGATGTTCTAGCTCCCACTTCTAGAGATGAGTCATTGATGCTCATTTTGGATCACAATGGGGTTAAGCCCTAGAGCTTGGGCTGAGTCATTATTAGAGTGAAGGCTGCTGTTCTAGGTGTTTTAATATAGTTTAAATACCAAACTGTCTGGTCCAATAAAACTAATTAAAGCTCAGTGCTATATAAAAAAAGATAACAAAATCCAGATAATCCGACCATGTCTAGTATCTAATCCAATATTGGTAATAGTCCAAGGAGTAGAAATATGTGACCAAGAGAAACATCAGTCAATGGAGTCAAACTAAGCAACAACTCCGATGACAAAATTAGCAGATAAAGGTGTTGAAATAACTTTTGTACAGGGGAAAAAGAATGCAATAAGAAGAGAAGTGGAAAATATAAGAAAAAGTGATTAAAATAGAAATATGTAATGATTTTACTGGGTGAAGGTAACAGATTAGATATTTCAAATGGAAAGATCAATGATTTATAAGTTATATCAACAGGATATACAATAGGAGGGAAAAGGTTAAAAAAATCAGACAAGTAATCTATAAAACATAAAGTGATTTAAAATATATCTAATTGGATCCAAAGAAGGAACAGAGAAAAGATTTAAAGACATAATGGCTAAAACTTTTTTCACTTGCTAAACATAATAGCCTAAGAAGATCAGTATAAACTGAACATAAGTTTGTGCATGCCTGTGCATGCACATACACACATAGATACACATATTACCACAAACAGCAAGGTGGAATCATATTGAGAAAAATATATAAAGAATAAAAATTTAGAAATAGAGAATATGCATTATAGATAATGCAAAAATATGAAACTAAGTACCTACGAGAAATTATAAAAGTTGGAGGACACAGATTTTAACAAAATATTCATCAAATTGAAATCACACAATATATGTTGTTTAATCTTAAAGAATAACCTAAAAACTAATAATAAAAGTTGTCTGGAAAATAATCAAGTATTTAGAAATAAAACAACATCCTTCAATATAATCCTTAGAAGAGAAATTACTAAAAAAATAGAATATGTTTGAAATGAAGGAAAATTAAAGACACAATTGCAAGTTCCGTATGATCTTATTTATATGTAGAATCTAAAAATAAGCAAATAAAACAAACTAAAGTCACAGAAAAGAAAGTTGACTTGTGGATAACAGAAGCAAGGGTTGAAAAGATGGGAAGTCAAGGGGTGGTGCTCAAAAAATACAAATTTCCAGTTAGAAGAAAATTACTTATGTATTAGTAATGTAATATATAATCTGCTAATTATAATTGAGGCTCTATACTATATACAGGTAAGCTGTTAAGAGTTCTCATCAGAGGAAACAATTTTTTTCTCTTTTTTCTCGTCCTCATTTTATCATATTTATATAAAGTTAAGGATACTAAACTAATTGTGATAATCATTTTACAATGTATGTAAGTCAAACCTTATACCTATATAGTATATCTTCAACTTCAATAGTAATCTATTCCAGTTATACCTCAATAAATTAGAGAAAAAAGACACAAAATATAAAAATCATGGATGTACCTAAAACTAGGAAACATTTAATTAAAAAAACGACAAGTACTAAAATTAATTATCTAAGTTCTCACATTAAGAAATGAAAAAATTAAAGCAAATTAAAGTCAGAATAAGTACAAAGATACAATAAAAAGTGGCAAAATTAATGAAGCAGAGAGTAGAGAATACTGACATAAAGCCAAATCTTGCTTCTTTGGGAAAAATAAATAAAATTGATAAACTTCTAGCTATACTGATCAAGATAAAAGGAGATGAGACTGCCAAAATCCAGAAGGAACTAGAGGACATCATGAAGAAATCTATAGAGATTAAAATGATAATTAGATGATATTATGAAAAATTTGTAAAATTTTTCTCCTTCCCCTTTACTATTAGGGATAAAGACCAAACCCTATTAGAGTGCACACTGTCTTTTACAATTTGATCCATGCCTTTCTCTTATATTATAACTTAGATTAAATAGACAGATCTCTGAAAGACACAAATTACTGAAACTGACTCAACAAATCTTGTTGCAAGAAGAGCTGCAACAATCACTCCCAAAAAACCATTTCTGGCAAAGTCACCAGTAGGACTGACTTGCTACTCCCAGCCTGGCAATGAATCTGACAGTATTTGCTGCTGCACTATTTGATAGTAGTGACAATTTTTAGAAATTCATTCTTTCCCATTTTGGTGACAATGCTTTTTGATTTATTCTTACCTTTGTGACTATTCTTTATCATTATTTTTTCATGAGTTAGTGATCTTTTGACCACATCTCAAATGTTATGAACTCTTTGCTCTCTTTCTAAAATCACTCTCTGGGTGGTTTCATTTATCCTCAAAAACTTAGAACCCTCTGCAGCCTTAGGGGTCTGTGTTGTGACTCTCAGTCATTTGAATATGGGCACTTGAGTGTGTATTCCATGAACTCAATTGTCTGAAGTGGAATTGATAGCCTGTCTTGATTAGAATTTCCATATTTGTATTTTTTTTCTCAATAAGTGTAAGTGAACAAATCATTTTCACAATTCCCTATTTTCCTAAGCATGGAAATTAAATGTCATCCTTCACTAACCTTGTCAACACTCACCTTCTAGCTAGTCACTAATCCTATATATTGCATCTGATTAGCTTTTTGCATAATCACTATCTGAATTTTGGTCACTATTTATTGCTTAGTTTACTAAATTGACCACCTACTAACTTCTATTACCTCATCCTCCCAACTCTAATCCAGTCTTTGTGTGCTCTGAGTGTGGTCTTTCAAGAACAGAAATCTGTCATTCTCTTCTTAAAATGTCTTCTTCCCCTTTACCATTAGGGATAAAGACCAAACCCTATTAGAGTGCACACTGTCTTTTACAATTTGATTCATGCCTTTCTCTTACCTTACCACTTATTGCTCAGCCCTCAAAATGTACCACTTTTCATAGAGAAAAGTGGTTTCACTACTTGCAGGTTCATTGATGTGTCCCCTTCCTCCCCCTCTTACCCCCCACTTCTGAATCCTATACATTGTCTCAGTGGAGAAGCTCTCCTCCTGCATCCTCCCTGGACTTCAGCAGTAAGGGATAGTGTGTCTTCTAAATATCTCTATACTCCCTTCTAACCAGCTTGCACCACACTTATAGTCTGGAAAAATCTTTAAAAAATGATGACACCTGAAAATTCAAAGCTACAACTCTACAGACACAGAAAATGAAGAGCAAGTGTAAAGAGTAATATCAGAATGACTCTTGATGTGTTCAACTAGGTAAAGTGAGAATTTTGGAGGAAGATACTAGTGGAAAAAAAAAGAATGGGGGTTAACATAAAAGAGTGTAAGAAAAAAGAAAGAAGGAACAGGGCAGACTTATCATAGTAGCATCACCGATAGTAGAGGAATGAAATAAAGAAAAATGGAATACAGGCTGCTTCTCTAGTGGGAAAATATCAATAATCAAATCCATTGCTCTGTGGTATGGTATTTTGGAGAGTTGTAAGTCCCCAAATTTGGGCATTTTATACTATAAATATCTAGCACTTGAAATATAAACAAAGTGAGAAGAAAGAAAGTTTTATGGACTAAGATCAGGAATTTTAAAGTTCTTTTCCTAATTTTTGGGTGGCATTAATTTCTGTGATGTACTCCCAGAAATCTCTGCTCTGATAGATCAGAGTTATTAGAGCCAAAATCCATCAAGTTTTCTGTGAATCTATTCATTGCTCAAGTCTAGGACTTTGATTCATCTTTCTTCCTGAAGAGGTTGGGGTCATAGTTCATGAGCACAGAGGAAACATCTTCAAATCTGGATATGCTGATGGGAGGATTGGAGACTTGTCATTGTCCGGACATGGTGCAGAACACTTAATATGATTCAAAGGGAGTTCTTAGCCAAATGGAGCATTTGGGAGTCACAGGGTGCAATTACTTAACATAAAAAGTTTGCGTGATTGACCACTAAAAACTTTTTATGCTGAGTCTGTTATTTGAAAAATATTAAATTAGTTCAACTATTGAATTTACTTGCTTTTTGCCTTACATAGGCAGCTGCTAGCAAGTTTTTGATACTAAGTACTGAGAATTATGCCATGTGCCAAAAGGATTTTAGAATCGAGATCTAAGTTGTGATCTAATTAAACAATAAGTCCTGACAAAACAGTCACAACTGGTCTGTTAATGACTTCCTGGGGCAGCTCAACTTCCTGTGTCAAAGCAGAACAAGGGCAAAGTCATGTGCTTTTGGCTGAAGGTTTCTTCCCTCCTTAAGAATAATGCTCCTGTCTTTCCTGCAGCTCTCCCTACCACCAACCCCTGTCTCTACCGCTGTCTGCCTCGCTCTCTCATTTCGTGATTCCTCGTCCTCTGACAATATACCCCCAAACATTAGAAAGTTGATTCTAGAAACTCAAAACAGTAAGACTATAATAGGAAAAAAAACTTCTTAACAAGTATATAAAAGGAAGAAAGAAATGGCACACCACAGGCCTAAGCGCTTCCAAATAGAATCATAAAGTGGGACAACACAAGAAAAACACACATCACCACAATGAATGAGATAAAGGAAAAGGCAGAGGGAGCAAATAAGAGACTCAAACCCCAACTCCCACATGTGAAAACATCTGTTTGAATTGTGGCCACACCTGCTGCCCTATTTAAAACACAGAAACAGTTCTCCATGGGGGAGATCTTATCATCATCACCTACTTTAAGTTGATTTCCTGAAGCTCACAGTATCTGCACCCATTTTGGTAATTGTAATTTTTGTTTTAAAGAGCTACTTCACTTGCCTAGGTAGAAAATGAAGCACAAATTTGAGTTTGAAGGGCAGTTAAGTTTGTTCAGACTATTTTCAGATGTCTGACCACTTCATATGAATAAAAGCTAGTTCTTTAAAAACACCAATGACAACACTGAACTGAATTAAAGGTGAAATATGGAAAATAATAAATATATCCATAGAGAGCTGTTAGATTACTAAGGCTTCTTTTCAATTTTTATTTTCTAAACAAAGAAAATACTTTTAAGATTTTGACTAATTATACTATTTTAGAGTACAAATGCCATTTTCTCTGCATCAGTTCACTTGGGAGGTCATTTGCAAATGGTGCAGAGTAGCTAGATAAAATATAGGACACCAGTGAAATTTGAATTTGAAGTTAGCAGTGAATAATTGTTTGGTGTAAGTATAGTTCAAATAGAGTTTGGGCCATTTTCACATGCTGAACCCAGAACTCCTATTTTCTTCATAGTTACCTTTTTATTTAGTTTGCCTCATTCTCCTATCATAAGGAAAGGAGATAGAGAAGTATTATATATATGATGCATTTCATAAGAACAAAATGATATGAAGACATCGAGGACTGTTTGAGAAAGATGGAGACTTCCTCTGCAAGGGTCCTGTCAGAGACTGCACTGCTGGACACAGAGCCCTACAACTTCCAGAGGGAACTGTTAGAGGCAGAGATCTGAATCCACCCCTAGAGAGCTAGAGAGCAGAGAGTCAGCTTCCCTTGGGCTGCAGGAGAGATGAGAACATGGTTGATTCAAGTGCACAGTTAATGGTGGTCATGATCTTCAAAAACATGTGTCTGCCTCTCATGTGTCCAACATTGTCAGTTACTAAAAGTTCTGTCTCAAAACTTTTCTCCTAATTATGATAATATCTTGGGAGCCTAATATAGACAGGTAAAACCCACAGACTCATTTAATCTTCCCAGTAAGGATTTATTCACCTTCTTGTCCTCTAAAACATGAACCTTCTTTTTAAGTTTTTAATGCAGCAAACATTATCCTACCTGCCTGCTTCCATTGGGATTTCTGCATGGTTTACTCTAATTACTCCTGATGCCAGACCTTGTGTGCTGTGAACAACTTCAAAGAAAAAAAAGTAGAAAAGGAACAGTGTGGTGTTTCTTTCTTTCTTTCTTTTTAAGACACTGTATCAAGGAGACAAGATAGCATTTTGTTCTCATAATGTGATGGACAAATCATATGGATAATCTATTAGGATGATGGATGGCATAAATTTTAATATGAAACATCAACCGTAGTGAATTTCTCCTAGAATGTCTTTGAAAAGATATTGTCTCTGTTTGGTCCAAATTTAATAGGTCTCTAAGTTTAAAGCTTCTATAGTTATAAAATTTTTTGATTAATTTTAATTATGTTCATTGCAAGAAACGACAAAATCTTAGTGGAAAGCAATTGTTTCAGGAGGAAGTTTCTGAAAATGTATATCATTTCCTGCCTCAAGGCTAAATAGTATTTTACTTTCAGTGTCTATTTACTCTATTGTTGATAAAAAGCTATTACCCTACCTTCTGTTTTTCTGTCTCCCCTCCCCCCCAAAGTCAAATTAACCTAATAAAACTATTTTTTCCTTTGTCATAGATCCTTTGTTTTCTTAAAGCACATTTTGTTCAAGAAAGATTTCTAACATGTCTACTCTGTGCCTGCATCTGCATCTCTTGGTCTTTCAACCATGATTCTCATCCTTAAAAAAATATCACTGTTGATGATTTGAGTAAAGCAACAATCAGAGTAGTATGATATGACGCATTTTCTGCTAGTTATATGTATAAAGTGCCCAGGGAGCAAAAGGAACAACTAACTCAGGTGCCATAAAAAGATTTTCATAGAATTTTGAAACTAAAATATCCTGAATTATAAAAACTAAACATTCCCCAAAATTGTTATCTCCTAGTCATATAATATTTTTAAAAATTACATGTGCATGAATTCCCTGATATTCAATAACCTCTTCTATAAATTACAGATATTGATATTTAGACAGTTATAGGCTGTGAGAATTAAATGAAGGATTAATCCATGGTCACCTCCACTATGAATATTAATATAAATGACCAGTACACATTCTTGAGTTAAGTTCAACACCTTAGGTAAATGGTCCGACTCTTCACAGGACTCTGTGTAGGTATCCATTTTACAGGTGAATAAATTGAAGTGGTCCAAGGTTAAATGGTCAGTTCTTTTAACTTAGGCAAACCTCAGGGTCTCACTCATAATCATTACACTGGATCAATTTATGGGGACCACCATTCCCTTCTCTCTACAATAGCTATAATGATTGAAGGAAAATCTGGTGGCCCCTGGTAATGCCACATATTCTATAAATGAAGTATTGGAAGAGAGCAGTTAAATAAGAAACAGGGTAGGAGTAACTGGTAAAAATTGATACTGACTTCTGAAAAAATTCAGTGCATGCTGTCACCACATGTTTAGTACTAAACATACATTGTTAAATTATAAAATATAAAAAATTATAAAACTATAACAAAATTGTAAAATGTGTAATTTTGAGCCAAAAATTTTAGGATTTGTGTATTGTCTCATGTTAATATTCAAATGATTCACTGGAGGGAAATCAAAGGTTGCTGTCTTTCTGGAGGTTGACTGAGTATCAACATTAGCCATGTTCCAGGTGGTTTCTCTGATGTTGACAGACATGTGGAACAACTGTCATTCGCAGAGTTCAAGGACTTTAGGATAATATCCCCACTTTGTATATCATGTGATCATACAACCTTCAGAGATTTGGAACCTCATCCTGACCTAATCCCAAAGGTTGTAGAAATTGAAACAGTATAAAGCATAACCAAATCCAATCAGTTGACTATGCTTTAAAAAAGAAAACCACTGTCACCTATAAAGCAATTATTTTTTGACTTCTCTATTGAACTTCCCTATTTAATTCCTTTACTGTTTCACTCAATGTTTGCAGTAAACAAGCTGAGAAAGAGAAATAAAATTCACTATCATTTAGTAGAGGAGCAAAGTATCTGAGACAAATTCTACTTTTGTTAGAAAAATTGTATTACTCTAAAAGTGATGTCACCTTTACTGAGAAAAAGACAAGCAAATGTACCAGGTCACAATACCCTATGGTTTTATTATAAGTTTCATTATCAGTTTTTCATTATCAGTTCCCTTATTATTATAATTAATTTCCTACAATGTAACCTATACTGTGGTCACTTTATTTTCTTCAGTTGAAATTTTCACTAACAGTTCTGCAAGGTAAGCAATCTTATTTTTATTTTGCAGATAAATCTGAATATCCAAAAGATTAAATAATTTGTCTAAAAGCTCACATCTTTTTTTGTGATACAATCAAGACTACAACTCAGGTTTCACTGATTCCAAAGCTGGTATTACTTTTCTTTTTCTTTTAACCATGTTAGGTAGTCTCTAAAAACATGGATTGTAATTTCTTTTTCTAGGTGATATAATGTTCCTTTATATATATATATATATTTATATATATATATATATATATATATTTTATTTATTTATTTATTTATTTATTTATTTATTTATTTATTTATTTATTTATTTTTACATCATTGTATTATCCCCACAGTTCTCCCACCACCATGTCACCTATGAACTTTCATCTAGGTCTCTTCTTGTGCTGAGCAAGAGGAATTAATTAATCTGGGTTTATTCCTAGACCAGTCACGTCTTTGTTCTTTTCCCTTGTATATTTTTTCTTTTCCAATTAGGATTTACACTCTTGTGTTCATACCAGGGAAAAGAACAAAGATGTGACTGATTTAGAAATAAAACCCAGATCATTAAGTTCTCTTGCTCAGTGCAGTGAGCATTCACCACCATTATCTGTTTGGGACTGAATGAGTATCAACAAACAGAATGGTGGCCAAATGACCTTGCACAGAGCAGCAACAGTTCTTCATATGAACCTTCAAAACAGTCCAGTGCAATGGTCTGTGCCAGCCACATATCATTCATCTCAAAATATCCAAATATACCAAATATACCTGATAACCCTGTGTCACCTCTCCTACTTCTCTCCAGAGAGAAGGGTTGCCCACTTTGTTCTTGGTGATTGATGCAAATAGCATTGTTTGTCTATCCAACTTTTGAGAGATAAAACCCACTTCCCACCAAATATTTGTCTAACATATTCTTATTAAAAGCTGTTGTAGAAAGCATTTATGTGTGTTCTTAAGTCAGTTTAGCAATTTATAGGTAGATCAGAGACTGTCCACATTACCCATGATGAACTGAGTATATCCATGTTAAACGATATCTGTAAAAATGATACAAATGCATTTTATGTTGCTTAAAAATATGCTTAAAATTGAAAGTGGAGAGAGAAAAAACAAATCCACCCTGAGTCACTGATTCTATATTCTGTGGACTTGGATTAAATTGCCTAAAATATTGATAGGAAAGTTCATCTAGGGACTCTTGTTCACAATATGATTTTTCAAATACTCCACCCAATGTCACAAATGTTTAAACTCCAGAAATTCAGTGGTGATGTCAAAGGGTCTTTAAGCAAAGAAGAAGTAGAATCAATGCTATAATTATTATTTTTCAACAGGGTATTGACAGCTATAATAAAGTAATTTTAACTAAACTTGGAAATGTAAAGTCAGTTAATGGACCTTATTTAGACAACATCAGATAAGAGCATTACTAATAATTGTTATCTTGATGGATAGCCTTAAATTCAAGAAAATGTTTCCCCAAACACAAGTTGCTCTAAATTCCTTTCCCTTTTATCTTATAGTCTGCACAAGATTGCAACCTCCTATTATGAAATAGCATCATAAAATGCAGAGCACAGTCACCCTGACTAAAACCACCTTTCTCCTCTGCTGATACAGATGAACTAGCAGTAAATGCTTTTGAGCTCCTGGAGTGCAGATAAATTCCCACGATATCCCCAATTGGACTGGGAGATTGAGAGACACAAGAGAGAATAGCTGAGGCCAGGAGAATTTAACATGGCAATTAGCAACCCTTTGGCTTTGCTAGACCCCACAGCACAAGACAGGATGCCAGCGACCAAAAATCTCTCTAGCAGAATAGATGATAAATTGGTTGGGTCCCAGGGGTTGCTGGACACAGTTAATATCCAATGGCAGACCTGGGTGATGTGGAAGTCTATATAGTGAGGTCAGAAAATGAAAGATGGGGTTCTATCGTCCCAAGGAGAGCACCTTGGCTTGCATCAGCTCCCTCTTTTCCGAAGGTTCTGGATCACATCACATAAATTCTATTACCTTCTCTATCATAAAAATAACTTCCAAAACATCACATATCTGTAATATTATAACCATTATCACCAATGATTCTCCCTGAAAAGTTTTTGAAGAAAAGTAAAAGACAACATTTTAAATAAAGACCTCCAGACTTTTTCTTCTTTAAGCAGAGAAAGGGGTGTGCAGAAAGAATCTTAATTATTTTTCTTTATCAATATTGATAAGTGATTCTAGGTATTATCTTAACCATCACATTATAGCTCATAACAATTTTAGCCCTGTAGTGAAATTCACTCTTTCTTAATTTCTTTAGTTTTAATTTCCTTGTCATATAAATGAGGCCAATATCATTATGTATTTAACATGTTGGAAGGATTACAAGTTAATATGTAAAAGTCTTAGAGTGCTCAGTACTAAGAAAGATCTTAGTATGTATTATCAATCATAGTAATGATGCTGATGAAGAAGAAAATGACCAAAATAATGACAATGGTTTTTAAATGTCATTCTAGCTTTCTACATTTTGCAATCCCTGAAGAACATATGCCTTGTTTATAGCTAAAACCCCAGCATCTAAACACACCCCTGAAGAGCAATTAATATTTATTGATGGATGGAATGAATGATTACATGGTTTTCTTAATGCTGAATCCCACATGTGTGTTACTATTGATTTAACTTAATTATGAAGATTATTAGGAGTCATTAAAAAGGAAGTAGAAAATGGATTTAGTAAAATCAATATCATCAGGATACATTTATTGAAGTACTACTATGTGTAGGGTACAATGCTTAGAATATAAATTTGCAATGGATAAAAAGAAAACACAGAGGCCAAGATAATATGAATTTGATTTTCTAACTGGAATAATAAATGAGAAATGTGAGAATAGCACAGATATTTTAATTCTATATGCTTGCAACTTTTAAAATTACTCAAAATATAAATGTCAGAGATCATTTCTTCTGATTCTCCTTTCTTTACCTCCTCTTTCTCTCCTCCCTCCCTTAGCATTCCCTGCAAACCTATGTCCTTAGATGCCTTAAACCAAAAAATAAAAGGGCATATAAATAATTATTTTTCAATGAAAACTGGTATTGACAATTTTTCTTTTGGATTCCATTTTAATTGAAACCATAAACCACTTGATATGTGGGTTCTACATTTTGAGCCAAATAACATTCTTGATTGGCCAAAGCCTCAGGATTAAAGGAAGCATCTTTTCCTCTTTAATTTAGTCCTTTTGTCATCAGAGACCTAAAATGTTATTAAGTGAGTTACTTAGCAACATCAATATCAAAATTAAGGAGTAATTTCTTATCTTTTTTACCTTTTGTAATACTTGACCCCATATCTTTGTCTTCTAGACAGTCATCGATTTGAGAAACATACAGGAAGGTGAAGGCTAGTCATGGGGATGAGTGGACACTACTTGACACAGTAGCCTGAGGTCTACGTTTAGAGTACTTTTGAACTTGTAAAAATTTCAGCACAGTGCTATAATTCAGAAGGAACTATTTGAAAATGAATCACATTCCCTGTCTTAATGATATATGCTGTCTCAGGTATACTAACCAGTATTTTCTTCTACCCTGACAAAATGTTATTTGCCTATTCTTATTCACAAAGTCAACTCGTTTGCAATTGTTTTTCTGTTTTCTGTTTGCTTGTTTTACTTTATTTTGCCAAGGACACTTGGTTCTGTCATTTCCCAGTTAACTTGTTGGACATTTATCGCTTGATGCTCCAAGCTAGAAAGACTCCCAGGGATGTAGGATAAAAATAAATATGATCCTTTTCCTTCAGAGACTCTGTTAGTAATCTTACATGTAAATCAGCTGCTCTCCTGCATCTTCACTCTACCTCTTTACCCTGCTCAATTTCTCTTCATCTCACCATACATGTTGAATCTGTTACTTTTATTTGCATATTGTTTCTCTTCCCCACTATAAAGTATAACTAAGATAGTGCTCAGCACAGAAGAAATTAAAAAAAAAAATCTGCCGAATTAATAATTATAAGAAGGAATAATTTAGCATGTGTTACATTTTTTTAGGTCTGGATAGTGGTCACTGAGAGATTTGCTTTGTGGTAGATTATCGAAGTGTACATTTTTGATGTGTAGAGCTTTTGTGTATGTGTATGCAATAATGAAAGAAGTTTAAAGATTCCCAAACTTCCTTTAAGCTTTAACTCATGTTGAAGTACTTAATTGTTGGCTACACCAACTAGTTCTTAATTCCCAATGTCAAAAAGTATTGTTAGAATAAAAGCTCTTGTATTTTATGTTGCCAAAGTTTAATTTAGGTACAAAGCGATTATCTAGCTAGGCATTTGCTGCCAAAGTTTTATTGCGTACCTACTCTGTTTATCTCTCACTATGCAAAAGTAGGTTGTAATGGCCTAAAATTCTTTGGAATGTGACAATTGCTCACAGGCCGGGGGTATAAAAAAAAACAACAGACTGAGCATCCTTACTTCTCAGATCCTAAAAATCCATCCACAGCTGTAGATTTTGGAGATATCCACTTGAGTGTGGGGGTTGATGCCTCTGTAGTTCAGAGGAAGGTGGGTAGACTAAATACTTTTTGCAAAATAGATCTTTTTTCCAGTCTGAAAGTGGGTACAAAACTATATCCAGATTCATTGTAAAAAGTCACAGATGCAATGAAAATTTTCAATTTGGCTTCATTATTCAAAATAAATTCATTTGATGAGTTTGTTCTGCTTTTTAGAACCATAAATCTGTTTTGTAGATAAAATGTGGCTTGCAAGGTTGGTGGGGATTCAGCATGGAGAATGAGATGGTACTGACTTTTGGCATTCTTATCACTATGATCCCCTCTCCAGTGCGCTTCAGCAAGAGGTGAACTCCACCTGTGGCAAACATAGCCCTGCATGCCTGGAACCTGTAACAGAATTTCATGCCTGGGATGTATTTGACAAAGTGGTTAGGGTCAGTTGCATTAAGTAAATATTTTTATTGCTTATGCAGCCAATATTTTAGATACCAGAGAAAATAATTATGTTCTACATAAGGGAGGTTTATTTCAAATCTTAACTAGGCCCCCTACTTAAGCACTGTGGCCACTGTTCTGCTTCCATTTTTCAAAATTGATTTTCCATCCTACAAAATCTGATGGTATAGTGACATTTCCTCCCAGTAACAATGACACAGTGTTCTCGAAATATTTCCTGGTATTTCTCATTTTTCCCTCTTTCATTAAGGTTCATTTCTTTAATATGCATTTTCCAGAAGAACTTCTACCAGGGACCTACAGACTATTGCCTGGTGTGACCCAGGGAGAGAGGGACTCAGCAAGTTTTGCAAGCAGGGTCTTAATCACTCCTTAGAAATGAAGGCTTGGCTTGCATTAGTCTCTCCTCAATAAGTGTTATTCACTTTTGCGTACAAGGCATTAAGGCCTGTACTAATTGGTTCTAGTTGTATTACTCCCCAAGGCAAAGTTGGGAAGGAGAAGTTGGTCTTTAGAGTTTATCCAAGCTCTTACTCTTTCCTCTCTTTTCTAATAAGAAAATTTATTATCTGAGGTCCTAGCATACTTCTAGGTTCCCCAGTTCTAAAAATTTACCAGTGCCCTCCCCCATAGCTTGGTGTCATGACACATATCAAATATAGCTTCCTCCAAGTTCACCTGAATATGTCTTTGTCCATGAGATTTCTGCTTTCTTTCTATTTCCCAAGTAGAACTAAGTAAAACCATTAATATTTGACAGAGAACCTGAAACTATTTTTGAAGGCAGAAATCAATGAACATACAGAACGAAGGTCCTTAAGTTTCTCCTCCCCTCATGGTTTATAGACCTTGATTTTCTCACTTATAAAATGGGGCTGACAACATGTCTCCTGCAGTATTATAAGGTTCAAATTTGGGAAAGTAATTTGCTTGCCAAGTTAATTTTGTAACTGCACATTAGTGTTTGAATAAATGAAGCTGGAGAGAAATTTAATATTTCTTTACTGACAGGTGAGAGGCATCACCTGTTTTACCAGTATGTAAGGTTCTTCCTGGAGAGTCAAGGATGGTTTGTTTTCATATTTAAGAAGCAGGTACTCACATTCTCAATTTGAACCCCATGCCCAGCCCCCTGGCCTCAATCTTTCTATGCATAAAGGCTTTAGTTCTAGCCAACCTCCATTGTGAAAACTACAGGAAACCCTACCCTCCCTGGGCAGGTGGCCTACTTTGGAGAATCAATGCACACACAATGATAGCATTTATAACCCTGGACTGAGAACTCTGCCTCTGTTCCAGATCTGTAGCCCCACTAAATAAATTTAGGACAAGTAACACTTGAGAGGAATGGGACACACCTTAAACCCATTAGGAACCGTTGGCAGAAGAGGCCTCGTGTAACTGAATACTGTGTGGTAAGGTGTGACATGTAGGTGGAGCTAGAACTAGGAGGAAGCTAGATGCTTCCTCCACACAAAGTTCTCAAGATGGGAGTCAGATCCTTCTGATTTACCCATGTCTGCCTGAGCCTGTCCTTCCTAAGTGCTTTCAAGATATGTATGTGTACATTTCAAGATGCCAGAGAAAAGCAGAGAAAGAACTCATTCCAAAAGCAAATATACTTAAAAATCCACATGTCACCAAATTTTTCCATTAATATCACAAATTTTACATCAAATATCACATCAAATATGTTGGGTTTTTGAAGAGGAGGCAAATTGAGACACATTCTTAGTCTATGATGCTCAGGTCAGTTGATGATATTAAGCAACCCAAGCAGCATACTTCTGTAAGACATTCCAATGTTAGAGGGCTTTCTGGTCTCCCAGTTTCAATTAAAATGGAATCTGAAAGAAAAATCCCCAGGGACCAGTTTCACTAGGAAAAATACCTCCAGTGAGTTTATTGGCTTGAGACATTGCCACCAATATGCCTAGCCATGCCTTGATATGATTGTGGTCTAAGAAAAAAAAAAGTGTGGATGCCTTAAATCACTAAGTTAAAACTTGTTTCCATAGGTTAAATTTGAAGCACACTGTATACTGCACTGTAACTTTATCATGAAAGAAATTCACAGCAATAGAAGATCTTGCAATTCCTATTTGCCAATAAAATGACTTTTATCAGTGTATTTATTGAATCAGTTACCATCAGCCTGTTTAACATCACACAAATCCATTGCCATTTTATGGTGGTTAGAGCATCAGATCATGAAAATACTGTAGGTAACTTCTCTCCTCAGTTCTGAGGATTGTCTGAAGATTTCCCAGTCAGCTCTTTGAATTACTGTGGTTCCTAGAAAACTTGATTTGAGAGGTATGTGAGTAGGACAACTGCCTCTGTTTTTCTAGCATTACTGTGGCTTCAGAGCAAGAGCTCATGGACTCATTTGAAAATTCTTTTAGTGTTTTCATCCTAGCTTGTGGCATCACATTATATTTTGGTGTATAGAAAGCGCAGTATGTGAGGAGGATAATATCATATCAAAAAGAACCCTGGAGATAGCTGTAAAGTATACCAGTTAACAACTCGGCAGAGAACCTTCCATCAAACAAGCTGAAGTGAGGTTGCTTTGTTCATTAAACTGACCTACATGAACCATTATTGCTATTTGGCTCTGAATTATTAAAAATCAGTAGCAAGATTTAGCACACCTCTAACTTCAGGCTCTCCTGTTCCTCAAGATAAAAACAGTCTCTCTTTGTACTAGTTAGAAAACATATTTGAACGTACTAGCACTCAGCTTCTCGTGATAACCTTGTTAGTGTCTATATAACTGCATGTAACCACTCAGCATGACATCCTTTTCCATTTCTCTTTATGAATAATTTTGTTATACCTCATCCATTTTCTAGTGCTCTTTATTACAGCATGCTACTACATTTATTAGAGTTCCCATCAGAGAATTCTTCTTGTTATCCTTAATAGTGCCATGTTCTGCCCTCTCCTGACTGTAAACCTGGCACTGTTCGAAGCGCATTTATTAGTTTATAACCCTACATTTTAAATTCCTGCCAAGAACTTCTTAGGTGAAGAATAAGTTTGCAATAAATATTCACACATGCATTCACACATGCATATACACGCACACAGAGATAACATAACCACCATCACCAGGCATTTACTAGAATTATTGCACTAAGGGCCTGCCTTTTAGCCAACAATCAGAGAACATGTATTTTAATAATATCTTCATTTAAGCTTGCTGTGACCAGGCAAGCTTGAAGCAGCAGGTGTTTTCCCTTGATTCTGGAACACATACTTGAACTTGAAGCTTTGGGTTGGATCAGATGCATGTTGGTTTGGTTGGGTGCAACATTCTTGGTTTTAAGGGTGGTGTGAATTCCTTCATCCTGAATTGAGGAAAAAACAGTAAATAGAAACTGAAAGTAAATAGAAACTTCAGTCTATGATGATTTTTCAATAATTTTCTCAATAAAATCCTTTTGAAGTTGCTGGAATAACATTAATTGCTAGACAATGATGCCCCTTTTAGGTTCCCTATAAGATAATTTTTGAAACAGAATCATCCATTTGCAGAGATAATGGCAAATGAATTGCATGTTTGTTTTTCCCATCACCTTCGTATAAATAAAGGTTTCTTTTCCCAAGGGACAGAGTGATCAAGTCAGAATCTTTTTTTCTTCAGAGGGTGAGTGAAAGGGCATAGCAATATTAATGGGAACAAAAGAAAAGAGAGCATAAAAAGGACAAAAACTGCTGCTATCACACAAAATCAAAATTTTCAGCACTGGAATTTGCCAAATGTGTATTCACGTGCAGCCAAAAAATATCCAAAAGCTTGCACCATTTCTTAAGTGGGTTTACATTTCTCTCGACACTACAAAATATATTGTCACAGGAAGATGTACATGTAGTGATGCCAAATACCTTATAATTTGGGGAACTTACAAAATCCCGTTTATGCAGTGAACCCTCAAAGTCCTAGTGGATAGCAAGAGGCAATCAATGGCAATTAGGGTAGGACCAGGAAGGGATAACCATGGACTTCATTCATGATTTGGTTCTGCTTTGAATTCCAGGATGAGTTTTCTCTACTACCAAGTCCAGAAACTGCTATACATACCATAAAGAGCAGTCCCTGATAGACAGGAAACAAATCCTTTCTGCTGCCTGGAAAGATGAACTTTCTTTTACTGCCATTTTATAAATTTGCTGTTTTTGTTTTTGTTGTTGTTGTTGTTTTTTCCTATTGGCATCTAGACTATACAAGCCATTTGCTTTCAGTGAGGACTATGCTTGCTGGTCTTTGTCTTTGTTATTAACATTTCAACATCACCAGCAGAGGTGACAGATTTAGAGACAACATAGCCCAAGGTGGGACAAGCTTGAAATTTAATGTACCCCAGTTGGTTGTTTCTATTTTCATCCAATGACAGTCAGAACAGTGGCAGATTTTTTTCCCCTTAGTCATCCACAAAAGACAAACAACACTACTTACCCCTTTCCTCTTCCAGTACCCATCTGCTTCCTGATATTGAGTTCTCCACAACTGCATCCATAAATACCAATTGCATGATATGTTCCATTTTCAGCAAACTGGAGGCAGTTTTCTA
This sequence comes from Uropsilus gracilis, assembly GCA_004024945.1. Classification (NCBI taxonomy): domain Eukaryota; kingdom Metazoa; phylum Chordata; class Mammalia; order Eulipotyphla; family Talpidae; genus Uropsilus; species Uropsilus gracilis. The sequence continues at coordinate 63,867 of PVHY01001057.1, read as the reverse complement.
AGTATCTAGCTAAGAAAAATTCCCTGCGGTATATACCCATTAAAAAAAAAAAGTATGCCAAACATGCTCAGGACTTAAGATATAAATTCTAGAGCATGTTCAAAGATGAAGCTTTAGTGATGTCTTAGAGGAAAGTTTGAAATTGGTATTTAAAGTGCAAGAACAAGAACTAGTACATGGCACCTCAATGTAAAGAGACTTTTCAAAGTAGAAACTATCGCATCAAAGAGAGACACCAAATGAAATAAGACTGAGATGTAAAGTATTCACTGTAGAAGCAAAAGGTAGAAAAGAAAGGAAATCCAATAAAATGTAAAACTTCCAGAAGGTTTGCATTCCCTGGTGAGACAGAAGGTTTTAGAAGAGGAGGCACAAATGTAAAGATGAAAAAACCTAACAATTAAGGAAAAGCCATATTCAAGGGGACGGCAGACTGGGGTTACACTTGGGGTCAGAAGTCAGTGAAACAAGAACCAGTGAGTGACTCAGCACAAAACAAAGAAGAAATGCAGGTGGTTTGCATTTTCTATTTTTCAGTAGAGACTGTTGGTAGGGGTAGGAAACAGTAGCAAAGAGGAGGAAATAATTCCATTTTTTAAATACAAAGCAAGTCTCAGTCAATTACCACTACAACATTGTTCAACATAGACTAGACATACAATTGATTGTAATTTGATTACAATCGATTTGTACATATATAAATTTTGCAGTAGACTCACAAGACTGTCCTGATTTGCATGGGTTCTTACTTAAACACAAGATGCTTTTCCATCTGGAGTCATCCACAGGTAGTCTTTGGATGAGGCATTGTCACCTCTTCTCCCTTATTTTCCAAGCACTCCTGTAATCAGAAGATTATGGTTTCCTTATTCTTATTCCTTACTCTTATTCCTTATTCTTATTTGCTTCTGTATGACTTAGTTTCTTGAGAGTGATTTAAATCTAACAAGCCCATTTTCTTCCCTTTGGTAAGAGTAAGTACTTATAATTGTGAATCCCAGACTTGACTCATTGGCTAAGGTTCTCCCTGAATGATGATTTCTCCTGATTCTCATTACTCACTGTTGGAACTGTTCAGAGGAAGAACTGGAGGTGCAGGGAAAATTAAGCCTAAATCATAGACTTACTATTTATCCTTTGTTTAACAATATTGCTTATCTTAAATTGTTGAGTCAACTTGGAAATAAGTTACAAAATCTTATGGTTGGGTGGAATGAATTCTCAATTCTTGTGATCATTATGAACTTTTTCCTATAACTACTTGCATATGTTTCTGATGCTAAATAATTAGATAGGTCAATGACTGAGTTCTTAACCTAATCATGTAACAATTAGGATTTTTATAGGCATCATTCAGCTTCTTAACTTCCTCTACCACAGCACACAGTCCACAATACTTTCATATATTTCTCTATTATCAGATTGATCTGTCCTCGGTTTATCCACCCAGAATCTTAAAATCAGATATTCATTCTTATAATATGCCATAGACCAGGGAGAGAACTTTTTGTCACTAGCTTTGCAGAGTTTCATTATTTTTTGCTAAAAAAGAATGGTTTCCCTAAAATAAGCTCAAATTTATCATAGCTTAATTTTTCTCTTTAAATCATATCCTATCAATTATCAATGATCATCTTATTTCTAGATGTTATTATATATGTGTAAATAGCAGTCACTGAAAGTCTAATCCTTGGTTATACTATATGCAATGTCACTATTTTCCTTTAGTTCTTGACATTCTGGGAATTGCAATCCACCAAAGCAATTCAAGCATTGAAAGCAAATGGAGTTCACACTACAGTTTCCATTTTAGATTTACCCCTATAAGCCTTTAACTAAGATTCCTAGTGAAGATTGCACTCTCTGATCACCCAGAACCAACAGAGGGCTATGGGAAGATTTATGAATCTTAAGGATGGCCAATATTCCAGTGTAAATGCCACAGTTTGCAATACATAGCTTTATTATTCATATAAGTTTGCATGGTTAAAGGGAAGAATATTGATAAGTCAACTTTTCTTCATGGATTTCTTGTTATGAAAGTCTTTTATGTTACCTGAATCAAATAAAATAGTCCAAACAGAAACAGGTTGTTTGCTTAATGGTCTGTGAAACTAGGACCAATGATTGCACTTGTAATTTCTGGCACTAAGGCTCTAATACATTTAATAAAAGCATCACATTGCTAAAATTTCTCCTCTTGCTTCTATATCCCGTTATGGATCAAAGATTTAATTTCAATAATGTAATCAATAGTGTGTTAAGATTGTGGTTTTCTTTTTAGGTATGTCTCTATATGTGTTTTTCACACAGGGAAACACAGAAAACCCCTTCTCAGCTCATAAAGAAAAGCAATGGTAATATGGGAATCTCCTTTAGTCCACTCAGAAGACTCTTCATTCTTAATTTTCTGCTCTCCAAATTGTTGATTGTTCACTTGTACATTAAAAAAAATCTCAAAATACCAAAAATCAACCTTCTGTTTACTTATCAGAGATATTACTTCATTTTTTCTGCTTATATTAAAAATAGACACAAGAGAACTTTATGAAGATGAGGTAAGAAAATAAACACTACTTTAGAAGATCTTTAGCTAATATCCTAGTGTAGTTTTTACATTTGAAATTTATTGTTATAATAATAGATGATAAAGCCATAATTCAAGAAGAATTTTTTTACTCATTTGGGGAAGAAGCATTGGGAGACTCAACTCTTCATTGCTTTTAGCTGGTAGCGTTTGTATTGTAAGTGGAAGTGTCAGTTCTACATGTTTCTTGCATTTATCTGTGCCTGCATCACTAGTACGCTTGTCAACCAGCATCATTTCCTCACTAGAAAATTTGTGTGCTACTTATCCATTTTAGGAGAGTTATTTTAGTAAAATAAGGCAAAATAATGTATAAGTTCACATCACTAGTTTTACATAGATTAGAATACACCATAATGTGGAGAAAATAAGTTGAAGGTAATGTTATTTGCCATTCTTCCCTTCAATATTATTACTCTTCTTTTTGACACATTCCTTGGAAGCATGGGTTAAGTGAGGACCACTTTACTATGTTAACCTTAGTAGTAATTAGCTTTGATTTTATTATTTACTCAGAAAATAGGCGTACATAGAGGCAATAGCATTTTTTTTTATAGTTCCTCAATGGATCAATCACATCTTAGGCTTAGAGGGTTTTATGCTAATTCATAAAACTGCAGTTTAATCTCATGCCATTTCTCTTCTAATTTTAATACGATTTCTAGAAGATTTTATAAACCCCGAAGATACCAGATATATCACCAAATGAAATTTCTCTCTTTAGGAGCAAAAACATATGTAATAACTATATACCAAACATTTCCATATAAAATACTGTATTTTCAAAACTGAATTTCCATTTTTGGCTACTGGTTCTATCATTACCCTTTACCTGAATCAGAAAACTTGTCTTCTTCGCTTGCTTATTTACATCAATAGGCTTATTTTATTCTGGTTCTTAAAATCTCTCCATGTTGGGACCACTGACCCTGTCTTAGTTTAGACTTTCATCATTTCTGCACAAATGATGGGAAGTTTTGTGCTGATTTCCTCCAGTCATATTCGTATACAACAACATCCCACAGACCTGATGCTGCTTGTTATTAATCCATGCTATGGCTGGATTATTCATGTTAAGAAACAAAAATTATGTCATTCTATTTTATAACTCCACATTAATGACTCCTTTTTGGTCATAGATAAAAGCAGCAGGTTCTCAAGGATGGACATACTTCCTGTGATCAGGCTACCATCCAGATCTAACCTTGCTCTTTGACATTTCTTTCATCACAGGCACTGATCTTCCTAAACTATTTGAAGATACCACAGCTACCATGGTTTTCCATAAGCTCTCCCCTCTAGTTAGGATGGTCTCCAGTTTCCATTTATTCTGATCTTGAAGATTACTAGATTGAAAACCTAAGCTTTCCATGTCTCATTTCTGTGGGCACCATTGCCATTATTCTGCCTCAATCATGTATATTTTAGTTCGTATTAACTGACTTACTTATCTTCAAACCCTGCTTATGGTAAGTCTCTTCTTAGAAGTCATTTCTTATCTATGTTAATGTAATCTGGAATAAAATTTAATATGTAACAGCAAAACATTTCATTAGCAAAATGTATCAGGAATTGTTCTAGTTGCTGAGAATTCAGGAGTGAGCAAATCAGACAAAAATCGCTGTTTCTGTAGAAAACATTTTGAAATTATATATACAGAAGTAATAGTATTTTTTTCTTGTAACTCGATGGACCAATCACACTCTAGGTTTAGAGGACTTTATGTTAATTTATAAAGCTGTGGCTCAATCTATATCATACTATATATTTTAATCTAAGAACAATACACTGAAGTTTATGTAACACTGACTTAAGAAATTGTCCCAAGTGGTAAAAATCACTTGGAATCACTAGGTTAACCACAAGCTGAAAATTCTGTCTTCTAACAGGAAAAAAATATTTTTTTATGATCAGATCAAGGAAAGGTCTTACTCACCAAATATAATTTATATGACATCATTTTTAAGAAGAAACACAGATTTATATAAAATGAGGTATATTTATTTCTCTTCAAATATGTTGTTTGATAATGTATACTTACTATAATTCTGTTAAACAGCGCCTGTATCTAGTATTGAATAGTTATTTTCAAATATTACTAAATAAATGCTAGCTAACAAAGAGGATGTACATGTTTTTATGAATTCCATTTAAGGGATAAAATTGGATGACAAGATGAATAAACTAAAACTAATATTAATTTCACTAGTTGCATTTCATATGATATGCAATATTCTAATTCAATCTTTATAAATCACAGATCCATAGGCTTGATTCTGATTGGAATTAAAATTTTCAAGTTTGTCCAGATATAATAATGGTAAATGACTTCCAAATTCTGTGAGGTTTTTCTTTTTCTCAGTTTTATTGAGATATAATCATATAATGTGAGAGTGTTTGACACAAATTGTCTTATGGACTCTTCACAGCTAAATTCCTTTTTTTTTTTCACTTTACGTATGAGAAGACTAAGACTCAGTGATGCTTAACAATTTTATTAACCTACTGTTAAAAAATAAGTATATGATCTCAAATTTTAATTCAGGGATTTTGACTTTGAACTGTCCTGTCTCTAAACTGTTCACTCAAGCTCATGCAGGAAACTGATGCTAAAATCTACAGAATTATCAAATTGTCTGCAAACATCACTTATCTATTGGGATTGAAGGATGTGTACAAGTAACATATAATAAAGGGGGAATGAACTAGTCTTAAATGTGATGTAAACATGGGAATTATCAGGATTCAGCTTTAAAATTTTTTTCAAAACATAACCTAAGCCTGGTTTAGGATGAACAGGTTAGAGGGTAGGGTAATTTGAGATGAACAAATTTAAAATAAATTGGTCTATCAGGTTAGTTCTAGTTATCATGCATGATCTTGATAAACAACACTTAGGGAATTGGACTTTGAATGACTAAAGGAATTTCTGTTTGGTGATTTTAAGACAGATTGAGGGAAAATGGAAATCAGAATAAATGACCGGGGAGGAAGATGGGGAGACAGACAAAAGGAGAGCCAGAATGAAATTCTACCTAGCTATTCTACAGGGCTGTATCTGTGACTTAGCAATTTCAAAATGCCTTAAGCTATGCAAATCTCACTAAGGACTTCTCCATGATAGTAAGAACATGTGTCTTGGAGTCAGGCTTATGCTCAAATTTACATTGCATTTCTTGCTAATTCTTCAAGTTAGTAAAGAAGCCTTCAGCAGCCAAACTCTGGAGAGAAAAGCCAGAGCATTACAGTGACTGAGCAACTGCACTTATCTATGAACCTGCCAATGACACCACTCCTGAAAGTAACTCCTTCAAAGCCCAGGACCTCTGAACCTCAGCTTTCTCTTCCTGTTAGTAAAATAAGAATACTAAAATTATCTCTTAAAATTATGTGAGGGTGTAACAAACCAGCCTGCTCATGATGTCAACTGTAGTGCGAGCATCAGGCTCTTGGCAGGTTCTTTATTGGTTCTAACAGCTATAAAGACACACCAGCCAACCAGCTGGACTCAGGTGAGCCCCTCAAGCCATCGGGAATCTTCACACTTTTTCTCACATGCTCTCTTGTGCTGGCCTCTCTCCTCCCCTGTACTGATGCCACCATTTTAGCCTTTCCTCCCATGTCCAGGTGTGCCCAATCACACATGCATATAGCCCCTGGGCCAGGCATGCAGTCATGGAGAGGGCACAGTACCATAGGTACTGATTGTAGAGGCCAATGTTGGAAAGACAAAATCCCCGAAAAATCATTTACCTTACAATCCACACCCTCAAGGTTTCGCCCCTTTTCACCACACAATCTACAATATCCTCTTTCTGCATATTTTCCTCGGTGAACATGGAAAACCATAGCCGTAAAAACCAAAAGTAAATAAGATACAATTATATACAAACAGGCCCAGTCCACTAAGGTGTTGGAGCACACCAACCCAGAGGCAAAAAGACAAAAAGGTCTGGTACCTAGCAGATGATCCATGACATCTGCTGCTGAAAGGCACTGCTGCATTCAATGGGAAACCACTATTTCACTCATGGCAATTTACCATCACCTGTCAAGAGCCATGAGGCTTCCTCGCCTTCTCTGGCTGTGGTCTATACCACAAGCCATGTAGCACATCCACCTCCAGGATGCACTGAAACTGCATATACACTTCACTCAGTCCCCGAGGTACTCTCACTGCTATCACTACAATACTCAGCCTCATGGCCCCAGTGTAACATGCAAACCTCTGCACTAGGCCAACACTCTGCACATGCCCTTGGGTTGATGTCCTGTGGAGAGCAAGCTCCACGTGTGGCCTCGGTCTTTCCCTTTTCTGGTTGTGTTCTCCACAAGCTATATTCTGCACCCATCCCTTGAAGAAAGGTTCCTTAGCATCTCACCCAATTCAGAATTGAACAGGGCCTCACCTGAAGGTGATTTTAAGAGACCTACCTTCTCTAGCATTGTCTTTGACAGCTTAATGTCCGCTCAGAACTTTTCTGACATCTTGGCACCACCATTTTTGCCTTATCTAAGCTGGCTTTCTACATATCTTCAGCATGGCTGCAGAGGACCTGGCAAGAGCTTCTTCCCTCAGTCAGTCTGGGACCACTTTCATGCCTATCCCTACCCCTACTCTCACTCTCAGCCTATTTCCATTCTGGCCAATATCCATGCAATTCCCAGCTCACAGCTGCCTGCTGTGATTCTAAGAACATCAGGCAACACACAGAACTGCTTTGGCCACTGAGGCCTAACAGCCAGCCACCCCTTGAGTCTCATCTTCTGGGAATGAAAATGATCCCTTCCACCCCAAGGGCCCCAGAAATACAATAACCAACCTCTCAAAGTTCCCCCACTTCTGGCGGAACTGTTTGTTCGAGTCTTACCAGTTTTATCTCTGTGTCACCACTGGGTGAGCTCTGAATGATGGCCAGAGACCTCTTTCTTCCCTGATGAGACTGCTTCTTCAGGAGTAGTTGGCTGGTCCTTGAGGGCCATCTTCTCCACAACAAGTTTTGTCCCTTAGCTTCCAGACCCCATCGTCCTCCTGTGTGCCTACAATATCTCCAGTGTCATTCTTGATTCCATAAGCAGAACTGTCTGCTAACTTATGCCACTTAGCATGGCCTTTCTCTGTGTTGAACCCTTTTGACTCACCAATTGTGTTGAACTTTCCTGCCATTTAGGCTACTTGGTGCATTTTTTCCGTCCACCTATAGCCTCAAGTCAATTATTGTGCAAACAACTTATTCATGATGCCAATTATATTGCAAGTATCAGGTTCTTTGTAGATTCTTTATTAATTCTAGCAATTGCATAGACATACCAGGCAGGATCTAGCCAGGGACTGAGAAGGAGGTAAGCTCTCCAACCCCCCAAGAACCTTCACATACCCTCTGGTCTCTTTCTTACTCTGGTGCTCTCTCTCATGCTTTCATGTGCTGATACCGCTCTTTTATGGCCTCTTCTCAGGCCCGGGTGAGGCCACTCATGCATGCACACAATCACTGGGCCCAGACATGCACAATCATGGGGAGAACACAATACCACAGGTTCCGGTTATAGAGGCCAATGGTGGAATGACAACTAAACAAACAAAACAAAACAAAAAACCACCTGAAAACCCATTTATCCAACAGAGGGTCAAATGAATGCATAATTGAAACAGGACTATAAGGGTGCTATCACCATCCCATCAGTAGAGGATAAGTCACTTGTGTTTCCATCCATGTGAACAAATTGCAAGATCATCCATGCTTAGGGAACAACAATGATGGGGTTTATTTAACAAAACAGGAAAAATAAACCCAGGCCATAGGTGACCAGCAATTTCACCTCAGAAAGTGTCCGCAGTGTCCAGAAATTCAAAAGAAAATATCATTAGTACAAGACAGTGCCTTCCTGTTAATGAGTTCCTGGAGCTTGTTGAATGCAGGCAAGCAGGGCACCAGGATCCCACTCATTACAGCTGGAAGTATTCACAGACAAGCCTGCTGAGATGATGCCACAGCTGCCAGCAGCAACAGTCTGAAGGTTGGGGGTGAATAGCCAGACAAGACAGTAGTGGAGGCAGCAGCATTGGGAAATGGTGCTGGATGATGTGATGCAGCTCTTTGGGAGTCATTTGCCCACACCATCACTACAGCTCTAACAGTCTTACAGCTCTGTAAGACACCAACTCTGAGGTTTTTGGTGCTCCTTTCAGGTGGTGGCAGTAGCAAGGCCGTAGGAAGGTGCAGCTACCCTGTTGCTGGGAAGTACTTTGACTTCTTTCTTCAGAGGTCAGCTGCTGGACATTGCTTCTTTCTTCTTCAGAGACCAGGACCCAAGAGGGAAAAACCTGAGCATCTTGTCATCTAGCTGTTTCAAGCTGGCTCCCGCCCAGGGAGCTTCTTTCAGGGTCCCCCACACAAGTTAATGCTTGTTTGATCGGACCATTTTCAATTCTAAGTGACCAACTGGACCATTTTAACCTGACAAGCCTCTGAGGGAAGGGCAGCCCACAAGCAGTAACTTTTGGCATGGGCAGGGAATATCACCATGATTTTCCAGTGGCAACCACTACCTATGCCAGACTTGTGCTGTAGTGTACACTGCAGAGTTTCAATCTCATAATATCCTTAGTACAGGCCTAGAACACAGTAGGTAATAAGTATACTTCAATTCCTTTTCTTTTCATCTAGTCATCTTATCATCTTATTATAAAAATGAATGTGCTATTTATACCCAGATTCACACACAGTCATCACACACACGCACACACACACACACACACACACACACACACACACACACCTGACTTAGAGGAGAAAAAAGGAAATAAACACTATTTAAATGTGAAAAATGAGGCATTCTGCTCTGACCCTGTTTCTTCCTGTATGCCTTACTGAAAACTTAAATTAATCTTTAGAAAAAGAATTGCCATTCAATATTAACAGAGCTCAAAGGGCAAGATTTTAGAAAAATTAAGGCTGCTATGGATATACTAAGATAGTCCTACTAGTCTACATGCTAAGCTGATTTTTATCTTTGAGGAAAGTTGTTTAGAAGGAACTTCAGGTTTTCTTTAGGGTCAAACACGCCTAATCCTAAAAGATAAGACCTTTGAAAAAATAAGATCTGAGGTTTACATCTGTCTGAGACTCAAATTAATGCAAATTAGCTGTGATTTTTGCTAAAAGAAACCACCTGGCGTGCAGTATGCATCCTGTTTTTCACCTGGGATTCATCTCTGCTTATATTCCCATTTCTGTAAGTACTATGGCTGCCTCTTGTCGCTAGAAGTCATCTAGCAAAAATATAGAAATGAGATATCTGACTTAAGGTCTCTAATGACAAATGACACACAAGGATTATAATAATAAAGTTTTATAGTAACTTTAGGTACCTCAAAACACTGCTTCATTATCACTAGGATGTCTAGACAGGAATGTAGAAGATTTAGCCAATTCTGTTAAATACTACTAAATCACAAACACATAGTTTTTCTATGTGCCTAATACCATTCTAAATTTTTTCCTTATGCAATCTTATGCAATGGTTCACCCAAAGTATTATTATCCTCATTGTGCAAATAAGGAGTTTTAGAGACCATTTAAACAATCTGTTCAAGGGTAACTAGCTAGTGAATCCTTCTGCTGCTCTATGTTCCAAAATCTGTCTTAAAACACTATTCATTGTGGCAGTTGAAACAGCTTTGTACAAATAAGGCAGTTTCTTTCTCCCAAAATCAAAAATTTCCTAGTATGATTAAATTTTTGTTCCTTTTTACCCTGCACCAACTCCTTGAAGATGGACAAACAACACCTTTATACTATGAGAGGTATTATTGCAAAATTTACGGCCAGGTTGAGACCTTGCATGCCGCACTAAATTTTTATGACAGTTATAAACACCTAAAATATCTAAGTCTATCATGGGACTGTTTATAAATCCAATAACTCTGACCAAGCAGTACCATAGAAGAGGTGAGTGGCTAAAGCAAAGCAAGCACGAACAAAGGCTTAGATAATTTCTTTAGTTTGATGTTTGACTTGTCTTCCTTTTCTCTGAATGATATTTAAAGGAGGTGAGGTGAGATGGAAGAAAACCGAGGCTTCCCATAGGAACTCCAGTAGATCTAATTTTCTGAATTCTAGTTTCTTTTAAGCAAAATGGTATTCAATACATTGTAACATCCTTTGAAATTCCATCTTACTAAATCCGCTCAGGATTTAGGAGGCCAATTTAATAAGTGATTGTAGAATTCCTGTCATCTGAGTGCTGCCTCAGGAGTTATTCCCCTGTTGTGTGTTTCTTTTTAAGTATTAGAAGGCCTGGGGAAATACTAAACAGAATTACAAAAATGAATTATACAAGATGTGACTTTAAAGTAATGAGACTAATTCTACAAACCACACCTGAAAATCAATGCTATTGCCATAATCATAATTATGCTTTTAGTCAAAAAGTGACAACACACAATCAATGGGATTAAGGGAGCAAAAACGGATTAGAAGAAAACATACAAACTCAAAGCTGTGCTTTTCCCCCTGGGATTAAAGAAGACTAGCTTACTCTATAATGTTTGATTTTTTTAAGTACAATATGTTCATGCATCTTTTAAAGTAAAACATCAAACTTAAACCAATTAAAAATTATTATTCAATTTTTTTTCATGAATCTCCAAAGAATGAGATTTCATGCTTTTAAGAATTAACCTTTTCAAGACTTCAATTCTTAGGCAGTAGTATGTTCTCACATTACTTCCATTTTGGGGTTGGCATAATTATAACTGCTAATCAGAAACAGAATAACTCTTTGCCATGAGTGGGATTTCATTAGTTGCACTGATGTAGGAAAGGAACCTTATCATATTTCTCACTAACCTTCCTCCATTAATTTATAGAGTCACTATCTCCAATATACTTATTTAACAGTGCCATCATTCATTTTATTTCTTTTGGTTGATTTATGACATTATTACCCACTTGCCTAGACCCAATGATTGCATTCCATTTTTTTCTTTTTCAGATATCCAAGAAGAAAATCTACCTTCTCTCCTTAGAGAAAAAAAAAAAAAAAAGAGAGAGAGAAATAATTTATTACTGAAATTGAATTTGTCATCATAAGTAAGTGGTAATGGAGATTTTCTTTTCAAACAAAAATAATCAGCCTGTTGGCCTAATTCATGAAAGAAGGTGAACACATATCCTAAAATACCTAATACTAAAAGATATGATTTTTGTCCAAGACTTGGGAAAAATAATATTTTTATTTAACCCATGGTGAAAATGTTGGTCAACATAAAATTAAAAGTGAAAACAATCCTCTTCTTTGTCCTTTATTCCCCTCCAGAAAAATAGCATTCTCTAGTAAAATCCTAAAAAACAAAACAATGTGTATTTATATGTTTTTTCTACTAACATTCTATTGGTATTTATATATAGTACAGAAACACTTTTAAGAGGGGAAATAACAACTTACAAAAACATACCAATGTGCTTAGGACTGTGGTGACAGGGCACCACTCACTCCAGGCAGGTGGAAGCAGAACAGGAGGGAAGGTGGAACTTATTGCTCTCCTAGCTGAGTCTAATGTGGAAAATAGTTCTTCAGAAAAATCACTTGAAAAATAATCCATAACCCCCCGCCATCTTTTTTTTAGGGCAGTGGGCAGCCATGCATATGTTTATAAATATAATTTGTAATAAATAGATACTAAAACAATAAAATAATAATATAAAATTGTAATAAAATGGATGCATGAATAATCATTGATAAGAACTAATCAGGCATTCTTATATAAACTACTGACATATGGAGTAGAAGACAAATCCTGTGGAAGGACTTGGAATGATAATCTTCACTCTTTATGAATCAGTGAAATTCACTGGGAATGCCTGCTAGAACTTTGCCCTGAGACCAGGTGATATTCATACATTTATGCTCAACTCGGGGAACTCAGGTACAAATGCTAGCTTCAGTTCCTCTACCTACTTGTTCTTATTTGATTAAAAAACAAGTGAGAAAATGAATTTCTTTACAAAAATTCAAGTGGGAATATTTTTATATATCAGATTTTAAGTTAAATTTTTAATCACAAGATTTTATGAAATTTGAGAAATAAAATACTTGCCCTTATTAAAGTTCAGAGGCATAAGAAAAACTACCCTAAGAACTTTTGATGTTGTATCTACTCTTACAGTCACTTGTATAAATGATTGAACAACCTTTAAATCATAATCTCCTTCCTGATATATGCATCGACTTAAAGACAATAGAAAGAATAAGCATTTTGGAATCAGGCCTAGAATCACATGCAGCTAAACATACAAGCTATCTCCCTCACTGTCATCTCTGGAGCTTATTTTCTTCATCTGCAAAATGGAGATATAAAAGACTGACTTAAGATTGCTATAATTGTCTGAGATAGATATAGTACATTATTAATATAGAATAAAGTAGATATCAATAATTGGCAGATAACTTTTTCATTCTTAATATTTGTAAAACAGATGCCATTTTTGAATGAGCCTTACCTTCTCTGGGTGTAAATCATATAAGGCTCTCACCAAAGCTGAAAGGACACGACATCTATTCAACTCCGACTGTATGCCAGGAATTTCATCTTGCACTTTATATACATTATCTCATGAAATTGTCCCAGCAATCTTAAGAAGTAGGTAGTCTTAGCTCTGTTTAAAGATGAGATGACTGAGACTGAATAAGATTAGGCAAACTCCTTAAGTCACACAGCCATAAATGTCAAAGTCTTGTACAATGAGAGTATCCGGAATGTTGCTTTATTCGACATTGCTTTGCTAATTGAGTATTTTTCCAAATTCATTTTTAACCATGAGGCAATGTCAGGTGTAATATCTACCATCATAAAATTCCAGTTCTCACTAAAGTTGTCTTCTGGCAAGTTTGCAAAGAGCTGCAAATGCTGCCTAGCAGTTTTGTGACAATGTCCAGAAATCTTAGTAATGCAGAGCTTGGAATTTAAACATCAGTGTTCCATAGATCCCCTCTATAAAAAAAAGGGTTTATTTTTCTTCATTGTGGTGAAAAAGAAGACCTTGCATTTTTGAAGTTGAAAATAGACCCTTCCATTTCCTGTATTTCCTTCAAATTGCCTTGGGTGACAGTTGATCAAGTATTCTGTGCTACGTCAAAACTGTGTGTGGAAAAGTTCCAGGAAACTGTAAATTTCAAAACATATATTTTTGTTGTCTTCATAGCACAATATCTAAGCTGTAAGGGCATCAAGGTCTCATTTTTACCCTGTGGACTCCCAAGTTGCAAAAACCACAAAGATGCATGCATCCATGCCCTGAGACAGCATCACAGTGATCTGTATTTGCATTTTCAAATATTCTGTAACATTTGTATTTTCAAAGATTTGAGAAGATCTTATACAAAAAAGACTAATCTTAGAATTTTCAAAGTGATTATAAAACAATGCACAATTGTTTTGTCACTCAATCGGTGTTTTGAACTATTGGAGTGAGTCATCATAAGTGTGCTTCATTTAGCAACTTACATTAAGTTGCCTTAGCAAATAGTTATTAAATGAATGAATAAATTAGTTCGAGTAAAAACACATAGCTATTATTTTTTCTTCTTCAAAACATATAAAAACAATTTTTTTTTAAGTTCAACAGATAGATCATACCAGAAGAATACTTTTAGAATGGACAAGTTTAGTTTCAGTTAACTGATTTTTAAAGAATCTTTCCTTCTTAGTCATGCAAAGGTATGTGAAATCACAAAGAAATGTACATATTCCTCTATCATGAACATCTTAATTTAGGTAACAATTATTATTTCATATTCCATATACAAAGAAGAGAAAGTATAGCAAGGGCTGTGAACTCATTATTCATTCATTCATGAGCAAAATTAAGCCATTTGGGAAGCCATATTTACTTTAAAAGTCATAACTAGAATATTAACAGCTACTTTTTTTTATTGTGGGTCATCTGTTTAACATATCAATTTTATGAAGTATTGCATATCCTTAGGAATTTGAAAAGTTAATACGAAGACATTTTAACAAGTCTTTTACCTCTTCTATTTATGCTATTATCTTTACTACAATTCTTCGTTACCTTCAGGATATAACCCATATTCAGAAGCATGGAATTTCAAGACCTTTGTTAATAAGGACATTTCTTTTGTATTAGCAAATAGGCCTCTTTGGTTTTAATCAACTGACCAACTATGAATTGCTTAATCAAAATTCAAATGTGTGAGGAAGATGTGTGGTGTTGCCAGGTTGGAGGGTAAAGGCTGCGTAACTAGATTTGGGTCTGGGAGGAGCATGTTGTTCCAGAGGGTCTCAAGTTATAAGACTGCCTGACTGTGGCACATGGGATGTTCTGAAAATGCAGGACCTCTGTCTTTTCAGTCTTCTTGTTACTCTTGTTGTATTCAGGTTAATAGAAATCAGGGTATCCTGCTAAGCCTGCCAAAGGTTTTCTGATGGGGAGAATCCAAGTGAAATCAGATTCATATTGCCATAAGAAAGTGGAATGACAGCTAAATTCAGTATAGTTCAGCTCTCCCCTCCAAACTATTTTTGCTCCTCTTATCTGTTTCTTTAGCCACATGAATTAGCTTGCAGCTCCATGCATTTCGGGGTGTTCTTATTCCTCCATGACCCTGCACATCTTTTTGTCTATTAAAAAGCCCTCCACTCTTTCCAATAATATAATTTCAACCCAGGTTACTCCTCTAAACTTCTCTCTAGAGCCTTTGCTGATAGCTCTTCCTCATTCCCTCACTCCCCAGCTGGGTTAGGTATCCTCCAGTTTTATCACAGCATTTTTACCTCCACACCTCTTACCATGGGGAGATTGTAACTGCTGAAGTTTCATTACCTCCTCGCCTCAGGCTTGACCCTAACTTTTGCATCTCCAGTATTTTCTGTTCATTCTTTGCTCTCTCTTGCACCTGGTGGGTCTTTCTGGTATGTATGAGTGGTGTGCCATTGGGAGATGAACCTGGGAAAGTGATCTTATATAAGCCCAGGAAGCAGAGTATCCTCCATTGGGCAGAGAGCTCCTGGCCTCAGGTACCTGGCACATAGTCTAGAAAGGAAGATGGTTCAAATTGTGGTGAGTATATCTCTATTTCCTCCCTAGAGAAAACACTCAGAAAAAGGCAGCTAGGTTCTCTAAAGCTCAGATTCTGTTATAATGGTCATGATTACCCGGATTTAAGGATAATGCTGTTTCAATAAGGCTGAATTACTTGAAAAAGAAACATGTTCAGCTCTGTGAATCCAGTAACTTCTATAGTTCATGCATCAGTAATGTCCTATACAAATAAATACTAAATGAATAAGTTCATATACCTTTTTTTTTCCTCAAAATAGAGACAATGCTATCTGTGTTGTTTGTTTTCCATAGTTGATGTAAGAAAAAGGAGGTAACTGATGCAAACTTACTTTTAAAGCAACTAAAGATTTTAAAGATTGTGTTTAACAGTTTCTCAAAGCAGTTAATGACTTATTTTTGTTGCCTCTGACAATAAGACACAGCAATTTTTTTTTACTAATTCAAATAGAATAGAGTTCACAATATGTACACTGAGCTCATAGTTTAGAACTGAAAAATTGAGTTATATTTATGAACCATAATGCAACTAGAATTATTAGTATTTTGATTCTAATAAATTATACTTCTCTCTTTCCCTTTAAAAATAATACTTGAAAATCTATAATAAAAAAAAACCCTTAAATGAGAAAAATAGTTTGCCAGCTGGCACAGGGCATTAATAATTCTTAAGATGGGTTCATATAAGATAATAATGTTATTATAGCAATTTCAGGCTGAACTCCAATATGAGTGCAATTTTAACACAACTTTCTTTGCTGGGAGTTTATTTGTACAGGATAGATTATCATCTAAGGTATAAATCCACCTTGGTAAATTAGAAAGAACAGGGATTTAGTGCACAGAGGGTATATTCCTGACTGAACTATGTTCATTCATTCATCCATTCAGTAATTCATTATTCATACAATTGTGGAAAAGTTATTGAACATCTATCTTGTTGGAGAAGGTGCTTGGGCTAAAAATTGAAATGAAACATGAAATCTGCCACAAGAAACCTACAGTTTGGTGAGAGAGTCAAATGGCAGCCATACAATGTAGAAAAAAAATGTCATAATGTTAAATCTTAGCATAAATTATATTTGGGAATAAAAATCTACTTAACTGGGAATTCTAGACCTTCCAGAATTACAAAATTGATAATAAAATATTTTTTCCCCAAGTTCATTGTTAGTATGTTCTATGTTTGCTTGATTTTCAGTTTTACTTTCAATTTCTCATTGTATTTTCTTTACATATTGATTGGGTAGCTGCTGTGTGAGAAGATGAATCTGGTTTCAGTTTCCACTCCAGTAAAGCTGACACTGTCCTGGAGGAAAGAGACTGAGTGTTTAATCACTGCACATATAGTTAAATCAGTGCCAGTCAGGCTCATTTCATAAGTTCTATCTGATAAATGAGATGTCTCCATTTAAGTTTAAATTGTACATCCAAGCTTCCTATTGATACAGGGTAGTGACACAGTTAAAATTTGTACTGGTGCCAAAATATCCTGGTGGGTGGAGTCTGAGAGAAAGACCCTGCGTGGGAGAGAAAATGGGAATCAGGAAGAGTAGGCAGGTAAAACGGGAGGAGCAAGGAGAGACAAGAATGGCAAATTGAGAGAATAGTCTCATATGACCTGCCAGAGGAAGTTCCCTGGAAGAGTGAGTTGGTGGTGACAAGGAGCCACATGGTGGGAGAATAGCCAGTGCAGAGTTGGATGGCAGGTTGGCGGTGACCAGGGGCTGCTAAGGGTAGGCCTGGATTTAGCCAGACACTGCCAGAGGGAGGCCTGGTAAAGGAAACACTTGGAGATGCAGCAAGATGGCATATTTGGAAAGCTGAGTTTGCACCAGCATCTGTTGGAAAAGTTTTAAAAGCCATGGAGAATTGGATCAGCTTGGAACACTGGAGAGAAAAGAAGCAAAGAAAAGATGCTGGGAAAGGACTGGACTTTGCAGGAATGCCTAAGGTTTGAAGGGGCACCATCTTGGACATGTATTTGGGACTTTCAGACAAAACAGTACTTGAGGTAAAATAACTGACCACTTGTGGCATTAAGAACTTTTCATTTTTTTTTCTGGTTAATTTTCCTTGTTAATAAAACCCTGTTGTTTAAACTGCTCTTGTCTGGTAACTACTAAGCACAGGTGGTATGAATCTGTGGGAACCTGAGAGGCAGAAGTCACTTTTTAAAAGTTTATTTTTTTCCTGTGGCTTGTTGGTTGGCAGCTTCTGCCCCACTTATGACCCTATTATTCTATTATACAGCCAGGACTTCTGAACACCAATTGCCTTTTAAGAGAAAAGAATAATTAACAAAACCTGAGCCCACACTTTTACCCCTATGGAGAACTCATTTCAGTGCCAATTTTTTCCAAACCTATATTGAAAGAAGAATGTCATCTCAATGACTTCACTGGATAAGATTAAAACTAACATGACTTAAAAATAATCAGCTTGAAGAATAAAAATGAACAAAAATTGATAACAGGATCTTTATGGTAATCAGCTATATCACAATTGCAAAATGCTCCGCTTGGAAAACTTTAATAGCAAAAGGACCCAAGAGTTCCAAAGAAGAAACAAATCTATATTTGAAAAGTATTGACTTTGACACCAGGACCTTTTACATTGCAATACTTGAAATGATCGTGCACCATACTGGACCCTATATCATGTGGTATATGTGTTGTTTTCTGAGTTCCTGGTTACAAGCATATATTTGTTTAACATCAATCATGCATCTACTTCCCTCCAGTCAGGGGGATTGCGTGCACCAGCTGTTTATACATCTCTGGGAGGAGGAAGGGGAGTGAGTAGCTCGCTCTGCACATTGTCTCATGTCAGAAAATTTTCCAAGTCACTAAAGGATATGAGACCACAGAGTTGAAAGAAAGTTCGATCTTTAGTATTTCCTTTCCTGTCATCTTAGGTTAAAAGTTCTAGACATAAGTTCAAATGACTTATTTCATGGGGTGATTGCAATGCCTGTGTCTTCTGATGACCTGGACCATGAGGTCATCCACTGTTAAAGGAGTGACAATGCCAACCCCTTTCATAACCTCCCAAGCTGTCTAGGATCTGATTTACTATGCAGCCATCTTTGGGGCTTTTGTTTGAGCAGCTGAAAATATAATCCCAGAGGAATAGAAGTGAAAGAGTGAAAACATGCTGATGGTGTGAAATGAAAATTCTCCAATGTTGTGCAGAGGGCACCCTGGGCATCAACATACTGGGTGGCCATCAAGGTCTGCGAACCACAGTGTTCATTCTCCTTATGAATTTGGTCCAAGCACTGCATTTCTGCACAACTGTAGAGAGGAAGTTTCCTTGTGAGGGAGGCACTTTCCTTATTTCTTCCAAAGCAAAAGCAGCTGAATGACATAAAGCTCTTTATTTTGAGTTGGAGTCTTTAAAGTCATTTTGAAAAGAGCAAGAGATGCATTATAGACAAAATAATAGAGGAAAAGAGATAAGAGTAGAAAGCTAGGCACTGTTGGAAAGTAGGGAAAACCAGTTCATCCAGGTTACACTCAGGAATCCTCAACCTGGTAGAAGGACCCGAGCAGGGATGCACAAACATGACTTAATCCAAGCCCTATGCAGGCAGAGTTTTACAAGCAAGTGCTAACTTACACTAGATATTCACTTTACAAAAGCACTCACAAATATTAGCTCATGTGATCCCATCACAGTGCCTCAAAGTGGAGAGAGCACAGTAAGAAATAAGCTTCAAGTTTAAGCTATATTTCCCAAATCATGAGAGAAAAAGTGGTGGAGCCACATTTTTTTAGAGTGTAGCTCTCAATTTCTTTGTGCTGAGGTAAAAACAGGTGACTCTAAGTCATTTACACCTGGAGGGGGGGAAGAGAGAGAGAGAGAGAGAGAGAGAGAGAGAGAGAGAGACTAATTTGCAAACCATAACCTGGGAGATGATATCCTAGGAATATGATCTCACATTTTGCTTACTTTTCCCCTATCTAGACATAAGTAAATGTTTGTGTATATGAAATAGTGAATTCCTTGCTAAATTCAAAAGTTGATCAACTAGAAATGAATGCTACTTACAGCCATTATATCATTATGATAGTTTTATTAGGAAGAGATGGTTTCTTAAAATATGTTCATGTGTTTAAATATGCTCTAAGTATTGAAAGAACTGGATCATCATTAATTTCTAAAGTTCCTTAACTTTTCTATAATAAAAAATATAAGATCATAATTGCAAAACCTCAAATGTTCCTGTTGAAGGTAATGGAAATCTAAGGAAAATACATAACACACACAAACACATACCCATAATGTCTTACTAACATCCTGCAACATTCTTCCACCAACTATGCACTAAAGATGCAAACAACCAAATGGCAGAGGATAAACCATGGTTCTCTGTCTGGTTTCCATTTGGTATGCTTGTACTCACAACCTTGATAGCAGTAAGTAAACCTTCTGTTGTTTTTTTTTTTTTTTTCAGAAATTTTATAGGATGCTCTCATGTCCTTTTCTTTCCTTATTCCTCCCCCCACAATTCAGCTCACTCAGAAAATGCTATAAAGTTTCACAGAAGAGGTTTGCTCAAAGCAACTACAAATAAAGTGCATGTACATAAATAACTTAGCCTGACTTTTTGTTTAATGTCCAAGATGATTGGAACAGATTGTATCATGAACTACTTTCCCTTTGGCTAATTAAATAGCAGTCCCCACTTACCATAAAGCATATTCTTATTAAAACAAGTATCTATAGTCACTCTGCTGGATAAATTACTCCCAAGTAAGTGCCATAAAACCCATTACATTCCTGCTTTAGGAATGGAGCAGATCCAAACAGACAATCAAAGGATTTCACTGGGATTATTTTAGATTAGAAAAACTAAGGGAGACATGTGGCACAGACAAGATCGTAAAGGCATAAAGGATAAATTTGTGGTTCTACACCAAACAAAGCACTCCGATATCACAGTATATCCAAAAGTAAAAACAAATTCCTACTGTATTAACCTTCGCCAAAATGGAAATCTGTTTATGCAGAAATAAAAATGTCATGAACAACTGTTATCTCCTGTGCAAATCAAAATGGCAAATCAATTATTATTATTTTGAATAATAATAATAATTTAAAAAAATCTTTTCAACCAATGACTATGGAAAAGTGTTCTGGGGAAGAAGATATCTTCATTTCAATAAATTGCTTTTTACATTTAATGGAACAGATTATGTTATGATTTATTCTATTAATGAACCATTATTACCTAACCATACTTTCATTGTAATATATATTACCTGCTAAATGATATCTTTTTTTAGAAGAAAAATTTCCTAAAGTATATTCTACAGGAATTTTTTGAACTGTCAGTTGTTAAATCTTTCAAAAGCTGTCAGCAGCCTCAGGAATCAAGTTCAAAATACCACAGCCAACATGAGTATAGATATAGGCTAGTCTATTTTTTCTTTTTTTTTTTTTTGAGACTAGGTCTCACTATTTTTGCCCATGGAACCATAGGCTCATGTTGCCTGGGGTACCACAGACTCAAGCAATCCCCAGCCTCAGCTTCCCAGGTAGCTGGGATTACAGGCGTGCACCACCATGTCAGCTATTTTTTTGGAACTAAGTCTCGATACAGGCCCCAGGCGGGACTCGAACCTTGATCCCTAGCCTCAACCACTTCATAGGCTGAAGCTTAAAGTCACGAGCCACCGTGCCCGGTCAGGCTAGTCTATTTTTAAATTTAATAAAAGTTGTCCAATAAATACCTAAACACAAATTATTATTTAAAACAGGATCGTCTTATCTAGTTTGTCAATGTAAAGGATAAAGTCAGTGAAGTGAAATTTAACCCACAACTTCTATAAATATTACTAGACATTTGAGAGTTAAATAATTTTTTTTCAGACTAGTTTTTCCTTAAACTCATTATGCACCAAAACCTTCATACACTCATTCATCATAGACTTTGGCCATGGCAACCACAGGAAAGAGGGAATGCTAACCATCCAGGTCAACAGACTCAATCCCTACCAACCCTCAGTCAAACAAGCACTTTTCAAGGGCAGGTAGATGGTAGAGACTTTGGCACTTGCCCTGAAAGTTTCTTTAGGAAAGGAACCATATTTATTTCCACAAATGACATTTTGGACTTGCCTTTATCTGGAAGCACTGATTCACCATGTTACTTATGAAAGACAAGACTGTCAAGGCAGCCAGAGGAGTACTAGCTGGAATCCCCTCAGAAATTCTCTACTTCTGACAGTGAACTGGTTATCTGATGGAAACAGAGGTGGGGCATTTGGGTGTAACTTCCTGCTTAAGGTTCTGCTGCTGTCATATATTTAGAAGTGAAGGACTGGAGCGGCTAAAGCTTGTGCTGTCTGTCATTTCTGAAGGTGCTACCTGCCTTAGCTGTCAATGCATCGATGTGCTCACCTTTGACTGCTGCTGATAGATGCTATAACCATCATTCATTTTACATGTATTCCTTGAGAGTATAATATGTGACAGCAATGCATTAGGTGCTGGAGACAAAAGTGAACAAGATGGGTACATTTCTTACAATCAAACAACTTTAAGTCTAGTGAAGGAGCATTTAATAAGAAGCAAAGGAGCTGACTATTTGAAATTTGTAAAAATATAGTTCAGTGGAACTTCTATATGTTTACCTTTGAACATTTTAACATTTTTACAAATGTAACATAAAAATATATACATTTTACAAAATAAATAATTTTATACTATGAAAATTCCACTTCCTTCTCCCCTCAATCTATACCTTTCCTACAGACAGAAAATATATTTACATTTAAAAATGACATCCAGACAAGGATAGGTAACTCCTTCACTTTTACAAATGATCTGAATTAGTAACTGTTTTTTGTTAACTAAGAAAAAAATCTGAAGAGTTTACTTTTATGGCAAAAATTAAAACGTCATTAGTGTACAATCTGTGGCCTGGAACTACAATTCTTTCCAGAGAACTTCTTTACATAGGCCATGAATTCATTATATAATTCTTACTTTTACTATATGCTAGTGTTATTTGGGGGATTTTTGTGTTGCTTAGTATGATTTGGTTGTTTTGAGGATGTGGAACACTCATCTTTTTCCTTTTTACATGCAAATTAATTGTTATTTTTGCTTTATGTCCTTTTGGTTCACAACTGTTTTAACTAGAATACTCTAGTTTTAGATAGCATATTTATAGCATAATTTACATATTTATAGTATAAACATATAGGCTTGCTTTTTTCATATATATATGAGATTATGGTGTTATGCAACTGCAAATTCTATCTTAGAACATTTTCCATGTAAATATATAGACACATCGTGCTTCATTTATAATGATTAAATTCCCACTTTATAATTTTTTGCTTTTTCTTTTCCTTTCTGTTTTTTGTTGTTGTTGTTGTTGTTGTTTGTTTGTTTTTGAGACTAGGTCTCACTATTTTTGCCCGTGGAACCACAGGCTCACGTTGCCTGGGGTACCTAGGACTCAAGTAATCCCCAGCCTCAGCTTCCCAGGTACTTGAGATTACAGGTGCGTACCACCACGCCCAGCTATTTTTTTGGAACTAAGTCTTGCTACATTGTCCCAAGCATGAACTCAAACCATGCTCCCTGGTCCCTGCCACATCTTCCTAGGCTGCTGCTTACAGGCATGTGCCACTGTGCCCGGCCTTACTTTATAATTTTTATAACCACTGCCCTTTTTGTGGGTATATAAATTTTCTGTAACTAGTGCAACAGACTAGCTGGAATGGCTTAACTCACTTAAAACAACAGAAATGTATTCTTTCATAGTTCTAGAGACTGAAATCTAAAATTAGTATCCCTGGGTTGAAAATAATGTTTTTTAAGACTACCTTCACTGAAAATACTTTAAAGGTGAATCTTTTCCTTGTCCCTTCCAGCTTTTCATTGCTGCCAGCTTCCCTTAACCTGTGGTTACTTTACTATAACTTCCAAGGACAGGATCATCAGATCTTAGTCTCTTTCTTCTTTGCATTGACTTCTACTTTAGGTATGTCAAATCTTCCTCTGCCTCCTTCTTATAAAGAAAAATGTGGTTATATTTAGAGTTTACTTGAATAATACAAGATAAACCTTCCTATTTCAATAGCCTTAAGTTGCATCTTAATTTATAAATTTATGACTTATATATTGCTAAATTTATAACTTATAAATTGCTAAATTTATAAGCCAAATTAATATCAAAATTATAGTCTTCCACTAGTCATGGAAAGTAATAATCACAGGTTCCATATATTAGAATCTGATGACCTGGATGATTGTTATTCAACCTACAACAGAAGTATTTAGGTTGTCTCTATTTATTGACATAAAAAATGTAGCAACTGTAATCATTGAAATACAAATTTCTTCATAAGAGTAAATCTATAAGGAGGTCAGATTCCTAAAGGAGAAATTTTAGAGACAAAGAGAAAAATATTAAAAATAATATCAAAATAAATAGTACTAAATAATGTCAAAGCTTTCTCTCCCAAATTATGCCACATCATCGTGCTCACTAAACGTCAGAGTATTCATTTTCTGACATTTTTCTCAAATTACGCATTTTGTATTTCTTATCAGTTTGAAAAGTGAAAACTGGCAATTTGTCATTATTACTTGAATTTTCTTCATTAAATTTAAAATTTCTATTAGTACATTTTTTTTCATTCTTAGTCCTTTTTTATTTTCTTTTTTACATGTTGGGATTTTTCAAAAATTAAGACTGGATAAAATTTAATTTTCACGTACACTATAATTTTTTCTACCAACCCATTATTTCATACACCTTTTGAAAGAAATGGTAATTAATGTAAAATTATTCAAAACTACCCTTTGTATATTTTTAGTTTTTAGTCTTGATTAAAAGCATCAGTGCCGGACACTGAGTCCCCAGCCATCCAGCCTGCCACGTTCCTTTAGGGGATCAGGAAGCACAAGCAGGGGGGCCTTACTGCCTACCAGAGTGTTGGGGAGTGTCTGGGGGCACCCCTCCAGTCACCATACCATGATGTGGCTGGGGAAGGCGGGGGTAGCCCTGACCACATGCCTGCTTTAGCCATGCTACTGGGCATTGAGCCCCCCCCCCACTCCCTGCCGGATGTGTGGACTGGTGGACAGGGGAAAGGGGGGCTGGTGGGCTGATGGGGGCAGTGGGTGGTAGGGGTCATTCCCTCTGATCTCCAAATTCAGTCAACCCTCACCAGAAGCAACTAAATCAGCAACTCAACAGCAGTTGCACACAAATGCAGAAGTGAAAAACAAAGTATTCTGGAACAACAAACATGTCAGGTCCATGGGACACAGGAGTATAAGACTGATTATAGAGGTGAACTACCTCAGAAATATAACCACTGTGATCAACAATGATGGGAATGGAATTTCCCATTCAGAGATGTCTTTAGCATGATTGAAGGACCCTCCCACTTTAAGAGGTGAGGAAAGCCATAAAGATGGGCAGTGGCTCCATGACAAACCAGACCAGCCATCTGCCAGGGCTTATCTCAATCAAAAAAAATTGGTGCACAAACTTTGGCAAGGTGAAAATCTCCCAACACCAGCCACCAGAACTACAAAACAAAGAAGGAGCAGAATATGACAGAAGATGGGCTGGAGCAGCTAACCAGAAAGAAGGAGGAGGCACTAAAAGAACACAATCATGTGTGAACTGGTGGCCAGCAGCAAAAAGACACTTGGAAAACCAAGCACAGGCCACTGTGTCCCAGGGAACCACATCCACACCAGACAAAAGGACGTTGCTACAGGAAAGAAAAGGAAGCACCCAAGGGACTAAAAATGAAACAAATAAATGATGGTGAGAGAAAAGATGACAAGACTAGGGGAGTAGGATGGAGGAGGGGGGAGAACACCCAAAAGGCAAATGTAAACAAAACTATTTTATAAAAATATATATTATTTAAAAAATAAATAAATAAAATAAAAAATAAATAAAATAAAATAAAAAATAAAAAAAACATCATGTGTATTCTAAAAAATGAATTTGGGAGCCTTGGCCATTCAGGCTAGGCATGGACTGAGTTTTCCAGGCCCCAGAAAAATCAACATGGAGGCCACCAGCGTGCACCCCAAAACCCAGTGAGGATTAGGCTGAGGCATGTGCGAACTGAGGGATATACAACTCAGGGGAGATGAGCCACCACTCCAGCAGCTGGGGGTCTCACTCAGGTGAAGTTTCCAGGCAGCACCCAGAGTCTACACCCAGTTGTCAAGGTAATGCCTCAAAAAGTCAATGTGGAGGCCACCAGATCTCACCCCAGAGCCCAAAAGTGCTGGCTCTGCTGCACGGCAATGGTGCAAACTTAGAAAACAAGGACACTCACGACCCAAGAGTGTAAAGATACCCCAGTCAAAAAGAGTTATATGACAAGCCTAGACACTTGGAGGCACTAAAAAATATTAAGATGCATCAACTTGAGAGAGGAGAAACAATGAAAAAAGACAGACAATACAATAGAAACCACATCTAGTCACACATCCACTCTCTGAAAAAGAACTTGTCCCCCACAATAGCCAACTGAAACAAGATATAATCACCACAGCAGCAAAAGCAAAAAGACAGAGTTCACCACAACTAGATAGGTTTCAACATGCCTAATACTAGAGCAGTAGTAACACAATATGTAGAGCAAGTCCAAAGGAAAACACAGGAAAGAGGAAAAATACAAATACTCAAGAAAGCCCTAATAAAAATAACTCACCAACAAAGGATAAACAATCTGCAGAAACCAACATGGATGACATGAAAGAAATGCTTCATATGTCAGACAAAGAATTCAGAATCAACATGATTAAAGCACTCAAAGAGGCCAAAGAAGAGGGGAAAAAAGGGAAAAGCAAAAGGGTAGAGACTTTCAATGAACTAAAAGAAGTAGTAGAAAAATATAAAAAAGAATGCAGCAACATGAGCAGTATCATTGATGAACAGAAAAATGACATTGAAACCCTAAATAAGAAGCTGCAGGAGATGCAGTGCATAAGAGAAGGAATAGAAGAGCTCAAAAATGCAGGGGAGAACCAGGAAAGCAGATTAGAATAAATAGAAGAAAGAATCAGCACACTGGAGGATACAGTAGAGAGAATGAAGAAAGAGAGAAAAACAAAGTAAGACAACAGAAGAAAAAATCAGATATCTGTTAGATACCCTAAAGAAAACAAATATAAGAGTAATTGGAATCCCAGAAGGAGAAGAGAAAGACATAGGATCTGAAAGGCTCTTCAATGAAATAATGGAGGAAAATTTGCTGAACCTGAAGAAAGAAATGAAAATAGACATACAGGAAGCAAAAATGACACCAAACTACTTTAATGAAAAAAGAACCACAGCAAGACACAGCATAGTAAAACTTTCAAGAGCCAAAGATAAAGAAAAAATTATCAGAAAAACAAAAGAGAGGAACCAGGTAACCTACAAAGGAAAACTGATCAAACTGACCTCAGATTTCTCAGAAGAGACACTCCAAGCATGGAGAGAATGGGGCCACAGTTTCAAAACACTCCAAAACAAAAAGTGCCAACGAAGAATACTCTACCCAGCAAAGCTGTCCTTCCTTTATGAAGGAAAAACTAGAATCTTCTCAGACAAATAAAGCCTCCAGAATTTTGCTACTACCAACCCCCCTCTCCAAGAACTCCTGCAAGAAGTCCTAAGATCAAAACCTGCAGAAGAATAAAAAGGATGAATAATAAAAGGAAAAGAAAGAACAAACTAAAACAGATGCCCCAAATGACCACCAGGAACCCACTGTTATATCCTCAAACATCAGTAATTACTCTAAATGTCAATGGGCTAAACTCATCAATCAAAAGACACAGCATTGCAGACTGGATTAAAAGACAGAACCCAACATTCTGCTGCCTCCAAGAAACACATCTGATCCCAAAAGACAAGCATGATTAAAGGTAAATGTATGGAAAACAATTCTACAAGCAAATGCCCCCCCAAAAAGGCAGGGGTAGACATTTTTATAGAAAAGCAGAGTTCAAAATAAAAAAAGTAGCAAAGGATAAAGAAGGTCACTACCTAATAGTTCAATGGTCAACCTACCAAAAAGACATAACAATTATCAACATATACTCACTAAATGAGGGTGCACCAAGATTCGTAAGACAGCTACTAAGAGAACTGAAAACAAATACAGATGAAAACATGTATGTACTAGGAGACTTCAACACCCCACTCTCAACAAAGAACACATCAAAAGAACAAAAACTACACAAGGACACAAAAGCCTTAAAGGAAGACCTAGACAAAATGAACCTAATAGATATCTACAGGATGATACATCCACAAGGAAAATAATATACCTTCTCAAATGCACATGGATCATTCTCTAAAATTGCACAAGGCAAACATGAATAAATACACAAAGGTTAAAATAATACCAACTTTTTTTCAGACCATAAGGGTATCAACACTGAAATCAACAATGAAAAGAAAGCAAGAAGAACATCAAACACTTGGAGACTGAACAACATGCTACTAAAGGAAGAATGGGTAATTGAAGAAATTAAAGAAGAAATTAAAACTTACTTCAAAACAAATGACATAGAAGACACAACATTCCAAAATGTCTGGGATTCAGCAAACACATATCTAAGAGGAAGGTTCATAGCAATACAGGCTCATAAAAAAACCAAGAAACAAAACAAAAAACAACCTAATCTACCAATATGAAAAACTAGAAAAAGAGCAACAAAACATCCCAAAACCCAGCAGATCACAAGAAATAACAAAAATCAACATTCCAAAATGTCTGGGATTCAGCAAACACATATCTAAGAGGAAGGTTCATAGCAATACAGGCTCATAAAAAAACCAAGAAACAAAACAAAAAACAACCTAATCTACCAATATGAAAAACTAGAAAAAGAGCAACAAAACATCCCAAAACCCAGCAGATCACAAGAAATAACAAAAATAAAATAAGAAATAAATAACCTAGAAGCCAAAAAGACTGTCCAGAAGATCAACAAAAACAACAGCTGGTTCTTTGAAAAAATAAATAAAATTGATAAGCCCCTTGCAAAGCTTACAAAAGAAAGAAGAAAGAAAATTCAAATAAACAGAATCACAAATGAAAGAGGAGAAATTACAACAGACACAAAAGAAATCCAAAGAACAATAAGAGATTGCTATGAACAACTATATGGAAATAATTACAACCTGGATGAGATGGACAGATTCTTACAAAGATACAACTCTCCAAAATTAAACAAGTAAGATATAGAGAACTTAAATAAACCAATCACAAACAGTGAAATTGAAGCAGTCATCAAAACTCTACCTAAAAACAAGAGCCCAAGACCTGATGGCTTTACGAATAAATTCTACCAGACATTCAAAGATGAAATAATGCCTGTGCTACTAAAGCTTTTCCAAAAAATTGAGAAAGAGGGAAAACTGCCAAACACATTCTATGAAGCAACCATCACACTCATACCAAAACCACGTAAGGACAGCTCCAAGAAAGAAAACTATAGACCAATTTCCTTAAGAAAGACAAAAACTACATGATAATATCAATAGATGCAGAGAAAGCATATGATAAAGTTCAACATCCATTCATGATAAAATCCCTTGAAAAATTAGGAATTAAAGGAACTTACCTCAACATAATAAAAGCCATCTATGATAAACCTATGGCAAACATCATCCTAAATGGGGAAAAACTAAAATCATTCCAGTTAAGCTCTGTAAACAGACAAGGATGCCTACTCTCCCCTCTACTCTTTAACATTGTACTGGAAGTTCTAGCTAGGGCAATAAGGCAAGAGAAAGATATAAAAGGGATAAAAATAGGCAAAAAGGAACTAAAGCTATCATTATATGCTAATGACATGATTCTCTATATAGCTAAACCCAAAAAATCCACAGAAAGATTGCTTGAAATAATAAACCTGTTCAGTAAGGTAACTGAATACAAAATCAACACACAGTAGTCGGTAGCTTTACTATATGCAAAAAATCAAATAGAACAGGAAGAAATTCAAAAAATCATTCCATTTACCATTGCAACAACAAAAAATTAAATACCTGGGAATAAACCTAACTAAAAATGTGAAAGATGTATACAAAGAAAATTTTAGAATGCTGTTAAAAGAGATAGAATAAGACAAAAGGAAATAGAAAGACATTGCCTGTTCATGGATTGGAAGTCTGAATATCATCAAAATGGTGATCCTACCAAAGGCAATCTACAGATTCAATGCAATCCCAATAAAAATCCCAATGACATTTCTTAAAGAGATAGAACAAAAATTACTGAAATTCATATGGAATAACAAAAGACCTCGAATATCAAAAAACCTCCTGACCAGAGAAAAAGATAGGGAGATATTACAATTCCAAACTTCAAACTATACTACAAAGCCATAATAATTAAAATAGCTTAGTACTGGTACAAAAACAGACAATCAGACCAATGGAACAGAACTGAGTGCCCTGAATAAAAAAACACACATATATAGTCAACTAATCTTTGACAAAGGAGTGAAAAACTTACCTTGGAACACAGATAGCCTCTTCAATAAATGGTGTTAGAAAATTGGACTAAGACATGCAAAAAATGGAGCAAGACTACTCCCTCACACCATGTACAGAAATCAACTCAAAATGGGTAAAAAAAAACCATTGAGGTCAAACATGAAACCATAACATACATAGAGGAAAACTTGGGCAAAACCTTCCATGAATTACAATTCAGAAATCCCTTTCTGGAAACATCTACAAATGGCAAAAAAATGAAGGAAAACATAAACAGATTGGGCTACATCAAACTAAAAAGCTTCTGTACAGCAAAAGAGACAACAAAAAAAATTAAAAGAAGCCCAACCAAATGGAAAAAAAAATTGCCCTCCACAAGAGTGATAAGGGTTTAATAACGAAGACCCACAAGGAGTACACACAACTAAACAAAAGCAAAACAAAAAACCTATTCAAAAAATGAGGAGAAGAACTAAAAAGATACTTCTCCAAAGAGGAAATACAAATGGACAATGGGCACATGAAAAATTGCTCAGTCACTAGCAATAAGGGAAATGCAAATCAAAACCAAAATGAGATACCACCTTACACCAGTAAGAATGGCCCACATCCAAAGAACAGGCAACAAGAATTGCTGGAAAGGATGTGGAGAGAAAGTAACACTCTTACACTGCTGGTGGGAATATAAACTTGTCCCACCACTATGGAAAGCTGTGTGGAGGATCTTCAAATTAATAAAAATGGAACTACCATTTGACCCAGCAATTGTTCTCTTGGGAATCTACCCAAAAGAAACTTCAATGTGGGTACAAAGTGACACCTGTGCTTGGATGTTTACTGCAGCACTATTTATAATTGCAAGGACTTGGAAGCAACCTAAATGCCCCAAATCAGACAACTGGATGATAAAAATGTTGTGTATATACACAATAAAATATTACTCCTCAGTTAAAAATGACAAATTTGATGATTTTATGACAACATGGATGTACTTAGAAGAAATCATATTAGCAGAAACAAGTCAAAAAGAAAAAGACAGAAACCAAATGGTTTCACTAATATATGGGATATAATGAAGAAAAATAAACAAAAGCCTTGAGGAAAAGTCAAAACAAGCTAAGCACGAAACTGAAGCACACAAATTTGGGCAGGAGGGACTGAGGGATAGAAGGGGAGGGTGAGGGCGTTAAATGCCTGGGATTACAATGATGTGAAATTTATATATAAATAAATTTTTAAAAATAATAAAAATGAATTTTTTTACATTTTCATCAATTTTTATTTCTTCTTTTTAATTGAAAGCTTTAAAATTTTATGTGTGATTTAAGTTAGGACTCAATCTACCTTTATTAGCTTTCTTTATATGTTCTCTTTCCAATGGAGAGTTGACTATACCATTGACATTTTAAAATAACTCATTTGTTCTCCCACTAACTTGAAATACAGTATTATATATTTGATTCTTAGAAACACCCAATTGTTTTTTGCACTGCATATCATTGATCTGTTTTTGCTCATTCTGAGAGTTCTATCAGAAGAGAGATATTTTTCTGCTTTTTTATTGCTGTGCCTACTAAAACATAGGAAGTATATATACTTATTTGTTTGTGTGTGTAAATATATATAGGGTATATATATTATTATATATATTATATGTAATAATGCATATTCTACATATATGCAGGCTTTAGTTAGTGACAGATAAAACATAGGACTTTGACTTATATTTGAATTTCAAGTAACAGATAACTTTTTTTTTCATTTAAATATGTTCTAAATTACATTGTATGGGGTATATTTATGCTAAAATTATTTATTTTTATGTGAAATATAAGTTTAACTTGTGTTCTATATTTTATTGCTACAAGTCTACAGATAATTGATACTGAATGAATCAATGAACAACTTATCATAATTTTTAATTAAATTTTCCCTTTATTTTGCTAATAATTTTTGTTATTATATCTGAAAAATTCCATCTCACTTGCTCATCTTTTATAAAAGTGTTTGACTAATTTTTCAAATTTTCCTTCTCAAGTAAATTTCAGAATCATTTAGATCACCGAGTATTTTTATTAGGATTGAATTGATCAATGATCTTTGTTTTATGCTTTTTATTTTTCTATAATTCCCAGTAATCAGCTTTGCTGAAAAAGAAAAAGCAGATGACTATATAAACAAACTCTGTTTATTATTATGCTTAATGTTAAATGTTACCATCAGAAATCTAAACTCTATTTAAAAAATACAAACAAAAAACAAAGACAATAAATGAAAGATAAACTTTGGGAAAGAGGAGTTATATGCCCATAATAAAAGTTTTTTATCTCTAAGTTCCTATTTAGAAAACTCAAAGGAACAAATAAAAGATGTTCAAATTTATAAGAATTACTTTAGTAGTTAGATCATTTGTAACATAAATATACAAGAAAAACCCCACATTTGTACAGTACCAAAAATTGAGTTAGAAATTAAAATGAAACTAATACCAAGTTCTTATTAAAAAAAATTTTTTTAATCCTGGAAAATGCTTAACAAAACATATGTAGAGTCTATATAAAAATACAAATGTAAAATTTTATGAATAAGCATAAGAAACATTGCATACTTGAAGTGATTTGTCATTTTCCTCAAGAAGGTCTAAAAATGAAAATAAAATTTTTATCAAAATTACTTTTATAGTTATTTCATCTTTAGTACATAGTGTGTATTTTGGTATATCTTTAGTTAGTGTTAAAAACTCTCTTTAATGTCTCCCCTTTTCATAGGAGTTCTTATACTTTTCCAAATCTACAAATTTTGTTCTATAGTTTATTAACATAAAATATGTATCACCTTAAATAATCATAAAATTGTATTATTGATATTTTTTACATGTGAAAGATCAGTAGCATGTGTAACTGCAGTCAATAAGATTATATCAGCACCAGTAAGACTTGTTGGGCTGAAGGCGGGAGCCAGGTCCTTTGCCACAAGGTAGGCCCTTGGAGAAGACATCCAACACCCCTGCCATGGCCTAGGCTGCTGGTGGAGGTGGTGGGCAAGGGTGAGTCCTATACCACCAGGATCTCAGGGTCTCAGGGACTCTGGGTCCTGGGATTTCAGGCTGGGATAACCGGCCTCTACCTCCATGTGGATAGGGGGTAGGGGCTGAGCACCTCTGCCAGGATGCAGGCATAGGGCGGGGGGATCCCCCTCAGTTTTACTCCAACCTAAATAGATCTGCACTAGGGATGAAGAATCCAGTCTCCTGAGGCCAGTCATGAGGTCTGGTTGCAACACCCCATGGATGCTGGTGGTTCCCACCCTAGGTATGGGGGCTAGGGGACCACTAGGGATGTGCCTCAGTGAGTCCAAGACAGGTGAGTATGCGGACTATGTGTGCAGGAGTCTCTGGATTTCCACGCCCCACAGCCAGCCATGGCAGCTGGCTGCAACACCCAGTAAAGAGCAAAGGTGGCTATGTCCCCTGGGTAAACCCCTCAAAGTGTGGAGAGCCCAGGGGGGAGGGGGGAGGGGAGGTTAGCCCCATCTACCAGCAGATGGTTGTTGCTTGGGGTGTCCATATGTAGCCCAGATTGGCCGGAGCATGTTTCCTCCAGTGAGACAGAGGAGAAGATTTACAATGACCACTCATGGATACCTGCATCCACAAAGAAACTTCTTCACCAACACTGGCAGGGGGTGAGACCCCCTAAATCTGATGCCAGAACCATAAAGTAAAGCAGCAAAACAACAGAGATGGGATTGGAGAAGATAGCCTCCAATGAGCGAACATGGATAGACCACAAATATAGAGTGACCGCCCAATGCAATCTTAAGACTGAAAACCTCCCAGCAAGGTTCGCCTAGTTCTAACAACACAGTCTCTCACCCAATGAAAGAACACTACCCCAGGAAAGGAAGAGACTAATGGACTTAACACAGACTAGTAAACAACAAAGAACAGGGTTTGAGACAATGGAGGGGGCACCAGAGGGGGGGATATCCCAAAAACCACTTACAGAGGTTGTGATCTGAGGAATAAAAATAAATACATCAATCAAAAATACATTAATTAGAAATAAAATTATATCAGGAAAAAATACGATCAACATCATTCAGGAAAATACCAGTAAAACTAAAAGATAAAGAAGAATGAGGGGCTCATAAATAAGCAGATAAAAAACAATAAAAGGAATACAAAAGAAAATTTAAGTATTATGTAAAGAAAACTTCATAGAAAATACAGAAAACAGAATAGAAAATGCACAGAACTATTAAGAAAATACAAAGCACTATAACACTCCTTGCCACTATTTACCTCCTACACTGAAATACAAATATTTCTCCAAGGATCTTTCTTACCAAAGCCTGGCTGCAGTGGCAGTGTCAAATCCCTCTCCTTAGTGCAGCATATGTATGTGTACATATACAGATTTATATATCCAACAGTGTTAAGAAAATCCAAAGGGGGAGAAGGATTATACAGAAAAACACAAGGAAAGTCCAGACATTAGAAAGCAAATGTTACTGGGTTGGCTAGGAAAATACAACAGGGAAACTCACACCTTAAAACACAAGAGGTAGGAGTGGTCCATTACATCTGAAGAAGTGTCAAGTGTAGGGCCATACTTTTCTGGAAGTGTTGAGTGGGAATGGGGTAAACTCAAGGGAATGAATTGAATGGCTCAAGTTACCAGAACAGATTGTGCCTCTTCCTCTCACATTCTCTGCAAAGTGTCAGATGATGTGTTATTGTGATTTCTCTTGAATTCTTCCCTTGACTCTTAATGTTTGCTTTGAATTGAATTCACAGTGAAAAAGCAGTATGTACCCATTAGGTTCATCTGATCTTAACACAGTTTGACTAGCAATCTGGTAACAAGTTGTAGGAAGCCATTTCTCCATGTGATTTGTAAATTAGCCATGGTTGGCTCCAACATGACTAAGTCCTAATGAACAAACTGAAAAGCAGTAATTTTGAAATTTACCTACCCCTAAACCTGCAATATAGCTTTATTAAAGCAATAAAGCTTTGATATGTGGGTTGTCCAGAAGAGTGAAAGAACACTGAGTCTAGCCACTGTTGTGCTATCATTGTTCTAATTGCTCATGATTCTATTGGAGAATATTTGTCATCAAACTGTTACTTGATGACAATAAACTTAAAGCTAAACCAACTATATTATTCATTGAATATACTTCCTTCAAGGCTTTTTTTTATGAAGAAGACCATTCATTTGACACAACCAATAGGGATATTGTTATCCAACATAGCTGTTTTAAATTAACAGGTGGGCATTCTGAGAGATTCCCCACCCATTGTGATAGCATGGTTGAATCACTCATTCCCATGTGCTCCACCCCAGTGAAACTTACAATCGAACTGATTATATTATGTTCCTTATTTTTATCTGAGAACATATATGCATGTTAACTCCATAAGAAAACAATTGGACCTAATTATTGGTATTTTCTTTAGATATTTTAGCAACTATTTATCAAGGAACTACAATGTGATGTAACACCATTATTAGTTGTTGACCTTTCTAATCATGTGTTTTCTGCCTTCCTCTTGTCTGTCTCTTTTAATTCCTGCTCATTATGATCACCTACCTTCTCTTGCAGCGCCGAAATGTGAAATTGTTATTTTGCCAACAGAATACTTAAAAATTATATCTCAGGTGTCCCATCCTCATGTGACTAAAGCTCTTGTTTGAAGTGCTATCAAAATTTATAACTTGATAAATGAATTGATGTTGAAAACTGGTTCTTTATTTTTTGCCAGTCAACTGAGAATTGTGATTCACAACTGTTTGAGCTTTGCTATTTTACATATATTTGCTCTTAGGATAGATTCTGCAGTTTCTCCTTTCTGCAGAAAATTTAACAGTCAACTGCAAAAATTAAACATTAAGGTAACATTTTACTACACAAGCAGTAGAGGGAAGACTGAAGGAATCTGTCCTGGGATAGGAGACCCTCAGTCCCACAAAATTGTACCTTTGGTCTATCTTAACCTTTAATATAAGACTTTTTATGCACCATCTTGCTTATCTGTGTGTTCACGGGTGTGTGAAAGACTATCATCTGTGGAATAAAACACCCTGTGGCACCATGACAATAAAAAGTGGCGACTCTCATCTATCTTTGCCTGAGGAAAAGAAGGCTTGAGAACACATAGAAATAGAACATGGAAGAGAAAGAAAAGGCCACAAGCAAAGTTTAAATTGTTTCCAATTTGGGTCAATGGAAGGGGTATACCCCACATAGAGCTAGGAGGCATTGACCTTGCAATTCAGCAAGTGTGCCTGTTGATGTGACAAGATGGCTCGGTGCAGGCTCTGGTTGGCACAAATGTACTTGTGGCTTAAATTAAGGAAACAGAAAGCCACATTAAAAAAGCAAGATAAGAACCTAATCTCATCTTTCTGGAAACAGAGAGAAAGATATTGTTAATAGAATAGATTAGGGGGAAAGGACAAAAGTACAAAGAAATATCCTGAAGAGTAGACAAATCCTCTTTAAACACAAAGTTGAAGAATCCAGTTCTAAAGGATAACTTTGGTCAACTGGGATAGCACTCATTTATTTTGCTGCTATATGAGATTTACATTCAATGCTATGTAAAACACAACACTAAATGGACTGAGGTCTTCAATTTTAAGAAAAAAGTTTTATCCTTAAAAGACTTAGGACTGAAAAAAGTCTTTTAGAAGACAATTTTTGTAAAAAAAATTTTGCTCTGTTTTTTTCTACTAAAATATTAAATCAGTTAAAATTTGAAATGAAACTCAAGGTTCTCTCATTACTAGTAAACTAGTGCCACTTTCAAAATGAGGCAAATGAGGATAAATGGATGAGGACAACAGTTCTTCCCAGAACTTCTGTCAGTTCCGTAGTATGACAGCCTCAGTTTCACCCTGAGTGACTAGAGAAAGAATGTCATCATTGTAACCAAGGTGCAGAGGAGACCTGAATGATATTATTTCATTTAGGTGAACAGTGTCTACTTGTGCAGACAGACAACCAAAAATTGGGCCTGATTTGAAATAATACAGCTTCTCCTCAGACACTCAGGCTCCTGGTATGCTGGTTCCCTGTCAGAAAAGATGTCAGAACCCCTGCATCCACTTTCAGGGATTTCATCTCAGAAATGGGGGGAAGGGGTAAGACACATTACCAGATACACAAGATAAACTAACATATTGAAGAGCATTGATTTCCTTGTACCTAGAATGCTTATGCTTTTGAGTCAAATATTGTGAGTAGGAAAGGGAGGTATGTTGTAGAAACAGTGGGATGTAATGATTTTCACTGCAGTAGAGTGAGGTTTATATCATACTGAAAAGCATTCAAAAGAAAATGTTCTGTACATGTGCAGAGTAGACACATTTTACTCTGCACACTTTTACCTTCCCAAACTTGAATTTATAGAATTAAGTTTCATAGTGTAATTATGGGGCTTAATATCAGAGAGGAGAGTAGCTTTGGTTTTGAGAGGATGTTTGGTGTTTATTCAAGGGACGTAATCTCTATACAATTTCATTTTCTTTTCATTTTCACTGGGGTGGGGGGGGCAATGAATACTGATGTTTAATGTAGTTTAAGGGTCTGGCAGCATTAGAACCTTGTTTATCCAGAGTCCAGTTTCAAACCAGCGCATGCCAATGCAAACTCCTCTGGACTGCCATGCCAAAAATGTCAGTCCTGTCTTGGAGGAGGTGCCTTCCCATGTAGAGAGAGGTACTCAGAGCAGCCCAAGGACTAAATCATTCTGTCTCAAGCACAAGATTTTTAAAATGCACTTTTTATCAGATTTTCCTCATATTTTTTAATCACAGCAGGGACCTGCCATTACCAGCTAAGCAGATTGTCTGTGTCCTCTATCTACATCCGCCTTGGATATTCATATCTCCAGGAAAGCAAGTTCCATCCCTTTCACTTACACTCTTGCCTGGGTCTCTATGCACCCACTATTACTACAGTTATAGCATCTGTCCCCAACTGGGAAGGAAGCTTTATCTCATCAGGATCACCTGCATATCCACTAACTGTGGGTGCCATCAGAAATGTGATACTGTCAGCACTTTATTCCCATTCTTAAGACATTACATCTCTATAGCCCTTAGGGTGTTTCATTCTAACAGCTGGAAATTCCTGATTTTCAATACAATTTGCTTCTTCCTCCTCATATTGCTTACTAGCAGGGCCAACTTTGTAAGGCAGTTTTTAATGAGCCCATAGCCAGTGTGTTAAATATGCTAGTTGAGTTTTTCCATAAAGCTAAGTTAATATAGCATGATTGTTTTCTTAGGCACCCTGTGGGGAGTAAAGAACGTACAGCGTATGCAAAGTGGGGGTGTGCAATTGATATGCTTGGTATATTGCCAAATTTACCCAACTTTTAGAATCCCCCACCTACCATCAACTGATGGCCTTCATGTTAACTAAGCATTTTAAAATAAGGAGTTCATCTACAGACAGGAGCAGATACAGGGTAGTGATGCATTTAAAAATTGTAGGGGCACCAAAATGTCCTGGTGGGTGGAGTCTGAAAGATCCTTGAGAGAAAATGGGAAGTGGAAAGAGAGGTCATATAAAAAGGGAGGAGCAAGGGGAGAGAAAGAAAGGAGAAGAGATGAGAATGGAGGACTGAGAGAACAGTCCCATGTGGCCTACCAGGAGAAGCCCCTGGAAAAGTGAGCTGGAGGTGGTAAGAAACCATGGTGGGAGAGTGGCCAGCAGAGGAGCAGCTGGTGTGGAGTCTTACATCAGAGTGGCAGGTTAAGGGTGACCAGGAACTGCTGAAGTCAGACCTGGTGGATTTGGTCAGATGCTGCCAAAGGTGGGCCTGGTAAAGGAAGCACATGGAACCGCAGCAAGGTGGCTGATTTGAAAAACTGATTTATACATCAGCAATTGTGGAAGAAATTTGAAAAGCCTTGGAGAAGTAGAGCAGCTCAGAATGATGGAGAGAAAAGAAGCAAAGAGATGATGCTGGAGAAGAACTGGACATTGCATGGTGCCTACAGGTTTTGAGGGGCACCATCTTGGATATGTGTCTGGGAATTTTGGATTAAATTATACTTGGGGTGAAGTAACTAGCCACTTGTGCATTAAGGACTTTTTGTTTTTCCTGGTTAATTTCCCTTGTTAATAAAACCCTGTTGTTTAAACTGTATTTGTCTGGCAACTGCTACACATGGGCGGTGAGGACCTGAGGGGACCTGACTAGCAGAAGCCGCGTTTGCAAGTGACCTGTTGTTTGGAAGCTTCTGGCCCTTTTGCACCCACTTTCAGAGTCAAGAAGGACTAAAACTTTGAGTGTAACAGTTGGGAAAGACAACCATGCTGGGAAAAGTTAGCTTTTAATACATAGCCAGGTTAAACTTTGAAGTTAAAAATATGTGCTTACCACTTTCTCTGCTATCATTTCTGTCACTGCAGAACAGTTTGAAAAGATAACCACTAAACTTTCGGGGATGCTAATGTAATGCAGTCAAAAGAATATGGTCATTTTGTTTTTCCACAGTTTGTGCTGCCTGTGATTTTCCCAGGACCTAGTTTGCTGCAGATTCCCAAGTGCTGGGTTTGTTTCTGTTTGTCGCTGTGTAATCTTACTGCTTAGTCTTGCAGAGCCAGTAACTATTGTCAATAGACAGAATAGTTAATCTAACCTGTAAACTTTAAAGTTATTAAATGAAAAGTATGTATTAAAATTTTTTTAAAAATCTAGTGCAATAAGCAAATTAAACACATTAAATCCTAACCTCTAGAGTCAGACTACTTGAGTTTCAGTTCAGTCATTTATTAGATATACAAAGTAAGGCATGTGTCCTAATCTTTCTGTGGCTCAGTTTTGTTGTCTGTAAAATGGATTGTAATAATATTTACTAATTTCATTACATTGAAAGTTAATTGTGCTTAAATCAGTTAAAAATTGGTGCTTGGTATATAGTAAGTGTGCTTAGGTATTTGTTGAATGCTCTCAATATGTGGCAGTATCCCCTCATCAGATTCAAAGTCACCATAGATGGAAATAAAACATATATTGTACAGAAGAACTGAATTCATTAACTATAAATACCACAGCAATTATTCAAATTAATATAAACATGAAAAGTAAGCATTTACTGCTTGCTAATGATGTCAATTTAAACTTGGATAAAGTTTAGAGTCAAACTAACAAAGGTGTTATTTTCTTATATATTTTTACTTACATAGAAATAAATTTAATTGATTGACTTTGTATTGCTTACATTATCAATGTAAAAACTGGAAAACAATTCCAAGAAAAAGATAGAAACTAAGAAAAGTTGAGAGTAAGGAACAGAGCAGAGGTCATATGAGAGAAATAATCAGGTTGGGACCCTGCCTTTCATAGTTCAGTGTTGGACATCAAAGCCATTTTCAATGTCTGTTTCTTAAATATGCTGAAATCTCTGAGAATATGCTCTCTATGCTCCATGTCTTTTGAGTATTTCTACATGAGACAAAAATCACAGGCCAAAAGATCTGATGTGCAAAATGTGACCCACGTGCCACTCAAAGGAGTTGGGATATATACATATATATGACAGATAGATAGATAGATAGATAGATAGATAGATAGATAGATAGATAGATAGATAGATAGATAGATAGATAGATAGATAGATAATTCAGACCTAGCAAGAGTGGGGGTCTTGTCTCTATGAAAACCCCCATGGACCTAAGTGGGGAGGAAATCCTAGAAAGGCAGCTCCAAAATATGTAAAATTTCCACTATATAATTTAGCCTCAGTTTTCTCATCTGTACAATGGAGATTGTAATATCCATTTCAAATTTCTATCTTTTGCTGATATTTCACACCAATATACTTTTTAACCTTATCCATTATTATGAGCATTAAATGAAATAATGCTGGTGAGATACTATAAATCTTGTACATCAATAGTTTAATTTCAGTGTTCTGAGACAATTTCTGCAATTCTTCATCTTTCATCAATTCAACTATTCTTTCCTACAACTAAACTCTTAGACTTCTGAGTATTGCTAGAGAAACTGATACAATAATTCCAGTGATTCTATCACAAGAGAATAGTTTGCATACTCAAAGGTCCCTCAGTATTTCTCTTATGCATTGCCTAACTTTGTTCCCATTTTTGCAAGCAAATGTATTGCTAGCCTCCTTTAAAGGGGATTATAAATTCCCTTAATTCCTTCCCCTCCATCTGACAATTCATCTACATCCTAACAAATACTGTCAATTATAAGATTGACAAACTATGTGAATGAAATTTCTTCATCCAAAAATGAGTTTATATAAGACCTATTACAATAGGTTATGGTAAACCTAAATAAATCAACATCTTTAAAGTGCTTAGTATAATGTATCATCACATTTAATATGTTTTTTTTTCCATTGAGGATGTCATAAAATACTTTTTGGCCACACAATTTTAATATATTGCCTAGTTATCAAGAAATGGGTTTCTAGGAGCCTAAAAAATATATCAGAAATTTTAAGAATTTTAGCATCAAAGACAGTATAAAGATTAGCTTAGATTTGTCTCTTGTTGCATGGAATATCTGGGGACATGTAGCTATAAAGCTATGCACCATGGAAAGAAAAGTTTCCCCCTTTACAACAGTGTCTTAAAAAAAGAGATGCAGTAAACATGATATGAGAGATGGCAATTGTTTATGTTTAGCAAGACTATTTTTCAGGTATTGCTGAAAAAATGTATATGAGATCATAAATTATTGGTCAAGAGTACATAACACTTTAAAGAAATAATAAATAATAATAATTTTTCTGAAGAATTTAATTGGTAGCTTATATTTAAAATATTTTTAAAAATACTTTTTCTTTGAGTATTTTTAGTACTTTTATTTCAGAGTCACACAAGTTCTATTTCCTGTCAAAATTGATTTGTCTTTATATTCCTTCATACTCCTGACAAGTACAAAATTCAGTCGTATAATCTTAGGTCTTGAAGATGCTTTATAAATCAGTCAAATCTCTGCATGAGGAAACTGAGGCCCCAAGAGGTGAAATAGCAAGCCCAACGCCACAAAGATGTTCAGAGGCAAAGATAGGTTTAAAATGTAGAATTTCTGGTGTTCTCTCCACTTAGTTCTGTAGAATGAAAGTATTTTGTTAAAGTTGCTGAAGAAATGACACCAGCCATCACTTTTAGTTTTTTGCTTGCAAGACTTGCATTTGTAAAACTGTTTATTTCTTTTCAGATATGATATCTACAACCCAGGAACCTGTCACTAGGTGAATAATGGTGCCTAGGCTGTGGTTGTCCCTGTAAGAGGAATGGCTTCACAAATAGACTGAATGTTTGATTTTAATACCTGTTTCTAACATCTGTCTGTGTACAATTTATTCTACTACAATTTCTACTTTAATCTTTTGCTGTTTTAACATTCCGTGTATTATAGAATGAAAACTTTTTATTGAAGTAGTAACATAACATTATAAGCTATGTTCCAGGTTTCAGAATTGAGATTCAACATGTATATATAACGTGAAATTTAAATATAATACTAGCCACTAATATGTGCAATCTTCAATTGCTATTAGTACAAGCTACTACCAAACTTGACCTTCTTTTCAGATATAAAACAATATTCAAGTAACTTTGAACTTAATCTTAGAGTACACTGGGGTAAATAGACATTGAGTCTAGCATTTGGGGACATTTAGTTAAATGCATTTAATCATTTTGTGAGACTCTGCTGATCTTTTTATAGCTCATGAGAAATATCAAACAACTCACTGAGTTCCCAACTCTGCTACCTTATTTTAAGAAAAGGAAAAACTGGTTTGGTAAAAATAGATTTAGTTCTTATAACAACCCTATAAGTCCTGTTACTATTTATACTTCACACTGGAGTATACTAAGGCATAGAAGTTTAAGTAATCTTATCAAAAACTAAAAGAACTGAGATTCAAAGTCTTAGAAAACTCACACATTAGAAATTCAAAGTCCACATTCTTAACCAGACCATCTAGAACCTCTCTATCTACTAAGCAAGACAATTCTAATAGTCTTGTTCTCTTCTACTTGAAATGCCGTCACTTAACTAATCCTTACCCTTTCTTCAACTCACTTAATTTAATAAATTAAGCACCTAAAATTATACATTATTAACATATTTTATAATATAAGTAGACAACAATTTATGGAATTTCAAAATATGTATATAAACTACATATGTGATCTTTTCAAGGGTATGGTACATTGTTACTGTACTTTTAATCTGTACTGAGCTTTTTTTATGGACTGCTTGATAATTGAGGGCAATAATCATGTTTCATGGAAAAATTATAATTCTTGAGCAACAAATTCTGAAAAACAAAATAAACAAAGAGAAAACAGTATTTAATCAATTAAACATAAAAATGACTGGTGTAAAATATGCATAGGAAAATGCCTGATTTTTAATGGCTTAATGTTTGATATAAAAACAAATAACACATTATAGTTGCTATGATATTTGATGCTCTTACATAGTAAAACCAAGCTTTTGTCATTTTACTTCCCATTTGTTAGTATCCATAATCTATAAGCATCATCAGCTGCAGATTTTTCTAACATACATAATTAGCCCTGATGCAATACTCAAACTTACATGCATATTTAGAAGACAATGCCTTGAAATCAACAAATCAGTATCTAATATTCCTCTATATGAAGGGCTTGCTGCAATCCAGAAACAATGATCTGTGCACAGTGTTCTTCCAATGGTC
Organism: Uropsilus gracilis; assembly: GCA_004024945.1. Classification (NCBI taxonomy): domain Eukaryota; kingdom Metazoa; phylum Chordata; class Mammalia; order Eulipotyphla; family Talpidae; genus Uropsilus; species Uropsilus gracilis. Next base: position 19,971 of record PVHY01001057.1, on the reverse strand, counting down.
CATCTAGATCCCATACTATAGACTGCTCAGTGACAAGACATAGATTTCAGCTCAAATGATAAAAGTCACCCGCTAAAGGCTCTGTGCTCCCAAAACCTCAGGTCAGTGGTCTGTGGATCATATCAGTGTACAGAAATCAAAGCACATAGGCAAAGTCAATATTGCTGGCATGATAGTTCAGTCACCATCCTATGAGAATGAGAACAGAGCTACCAAATTTGGGGTGGTAAATCAGGATTCCATGAAAGAGGATGGAATCAGGAAACCATGAGAATATGTGCCGCAGACTCAGTCAGTCTTGGGTGTGGAGAGTATGGTAGGGAAAAGAGAGAAGCTGGAAGTCATGAAAGAAGATAAGGGAGGATTGACAGAAGCAATATTTGGCATCAAATCCACAAAGCCTAGCCTGGGGAAATGGAGGAGAGTAGTGGTTTTGAAGGTGTGTTCAGTTCAGTAAGGAGAGACTTCAAATCTCTTGTTCTTGAAGCAAGAAATGGAAGATTCTGCTATTGAAGAACAGGTTCTGCTCTAGTCTTCCTGAAAACTTTTAATGAAATTTAATTTTTTTATAGGTAGGTGGAAGGCAAATCTGAGATCATTGTTTAGTTTAATTGTTGCCTTTAGATTCTCTTTTCAACCTGAAGGGCTAAAAAGAAGAGACAAACTTTGACACTTTCTATGTAGTCTATAATGCTAATCAGTTTTTACCTCCAGAAGGAGCCAGATGGGCACAAATGTTGTGTAAAATCCAAAGCTCAGAATCTCTGCCTGCCTTAGCTCCAATATACTCACAAAATGCCTCCTTTGTTTCCTCACCATGGAATACTTCATTTTCATTTTACAATTAGAGAAGAGACTGACAGTGGTTTTTCCATACACAGTGCATCATGCAATTTTAATTCCCACTAAATAGTGGAGCCTTCTTGTACCCAAATTCTAATAAAGATGAGCACATGAAAGGCAACTTTGAGACAATGAAAAGGGAGAAATGAGTTACCTAAAAAGTACATTGGATATATAAAAGAAAACAACTATTCTATACTACCACCCCACACTACTTCTTCAACAAGCCTAGCAAAGCCAGCTATAATTAAAACCCAAAGGCAAAGGGCACCAGACCTAGGTGCTGCTTTCTTAACTTTATTGTTCTGGATTCCCTCATTAGCTAAATTGGGGAATTTTAGTAGAAGACTTATAAAGTCTCTTAAATTTCTAATATCATAATTGCCTGTAGTTTTTAAATGCTTATTTTTTTCTAAACAGAAATATTTTTTCAAATGAAATTTGACATGAAAATACTATTGCAATTAAAGATGTCATCAGGAAGCCCCAACCCTGTGTGCTCAATCTCATTTCCTCATGTAACCCTGAGGAATCTCCAAAGAGTAATAAGAAGCCCATCCTTAATGTTTGGTTTGTGGAGACGGTAGCAAGAGCACAAGTAGAGAACCATATGTCTAAATATAAAAAATGAACCATTATAAGTGAAGCTAAGCAACTGATACAGTATAACCTATGCTACTGTGTTATGAAATATATCTTCAACAAATATATCTTCAATAGTGATCTAGAAGCCATGTTCAAACATAGAATACTTTCTCAGACTGTGAGAGGGAAAATCTAGAATGAAAAAAGCCAGTTCCTAATGCCTTGCCTCTGGTACTCAAGGTATAGTCTGCTTAGGTATTCTTACCATCCCTATTCCCATCCCCCAAATGGGACTTCACATGGACTCTGTGGGCAATAGCCCACAATCTGAATACTGTCTACAAATTCTGAAAACTTATCTTGTGGCTCCCTTGAGGTAAAATGGAAAAGAGTACAACTTGCTTTCAGGCCATTTTAGTGGAGAAATATGGAGTCAGAGCTCCCAGACTATGGATTAGAAAGGAGACGTGGCTTCTGGTGGACACTTAGGCCACAGACTACTATTCATAAGGAGAGTTACGTTCACCAAAACAAGGAGGCCTAAACTGTAGAACAGAACTTCTTTGCCCAAGACAGTATTAACTATACAGAATTTAGAAAACATCCAAGGGGATGTTAAGGGTGTCTTTTGCAGTCAGGTGAGAAATTTAGTGGACACCAAAGTCAGATCTTAATAATGACCCCATTGCCTGTACCTCAGGCTGCAGTGCTAACTCCTGCTGAGTCTCTAGTCTGCCTGCTTGCTTTACAGATTTCAGAGTTGTCAACCCAACAAAAACAAATGAGGCAGTTAAATTCTTAAAATTAATAATATATACTGCACACTTATACATATATAATCAGATCCTCTGTTTGGCACTTCAGTTATATAACCTGGGGCTAGTTACTGATGTCTCTGACAGTTTGTTCTTTCATCAGTAGCATCGGAATAGTAGCAGCTACCTCTGAGCTGGTGAAGGATTAAAGTGAGATAAAATGTGACAGGTACATCATACTTAATTTGATGCAGAAAGAATAAAAAATTCAAAAAACCACCACTTATTGATATTAACACTAACACTAGAATATAAGTTATTAAGTTGGAAGTTGGTTAACAGAAAAGCAGTAGAATGTTCATTCCATATAGTATAGTAAATGAGAGGATGGGCTTTTCCCTCAGGTCATAAGTATTTTAGTGTTTGCTCCAACCCCTGCTTCATCTGAGATATTGGGCTAGTCACTAATCTTCTCTGTACTATATTTTTCTCATTTATAAAATCTATCTCATTGTTAATGGGGAAAAAATGATGATATCTATGTAAAAATTAGAAGAGTGTTCTGGGACTTGTAAGCATGCATTATATGTTACTGTCATTATTTTCATCATAATAAATATTATTAATTTCTTGAATAAATATTTATTAATCCCCCCCATAATTTACCACAGGCTATATAGGCATAGTCCTGGGCTCACAGAATCCTGACTTGTCATATTGGAGTATAAAACATATGAAAGTTTGACCATGACTATCCTATAACATTCATATAATCAATAATTGATATAACTGATATACTCTAATATATATTTTCATCTTTTTATTATTATTTAAGTTTTTTATGACTTTTGAAAAGGTAACATTGGTTTTATGACACTATACATGATTCAGAAATTTAGGTTCCCGCCTCTTAGGTGTGTGCTATCATATCACATTCTGTACATTTGTTTTTTAAGATTTTTTTTAGTTTAGACCCTCATGTGAAAAATACCACCAGTTGTCAAACACAAAGCATATTCATTAAACAACCAGACCTTGATATAGTGTGGAAAACCAAGGTGAGTAATGGCAGGATTACACAATTTTGGGCAATAGTGTGAAAGTTTGAAAGAAATGACTTATTGTCTCAAACTTCTATTATACTCACAAGTAAAAATAACACCAGGATATATGCAAATTCAGAAGGTTTCTATTGCATGGTCTCTCATGATGTTTGATTTGTAAAGTATTTTTACTATGAACTGTTAGTGGTACCTCACTTGAAGAAATAAAGTAATTTTTTTCTAAATAATAAGAGGCATTTAAGGATATGACACTTAATGTGATAATGGCATTTTTTTTTCCTGTTATCTATCAATTAAAGGTTTATTTTATTTTAGCATAAATATTGTATTTATAGGGGAAAAAAGCATAACCAGGAATGACAATTGTCATTTTTATGGAAGCTGGATCTCTTCTAGATAATTGCATGTGTACATTCAAGGATAGAGATTTATAGCTGAAGCACACTTTGTAGATTTCAATGACAGATACAGGCCTTGAAATACATCTCCAATACAGGAGATCAAGCAGATTTTTTTTTTTTAGTTAAAGCTCATGATAGCACAGTAAGAAAATGAACTGACAACTTACTGTGTTAATCTCTTCCTTTTCACCCCTGTACAATAGATTTTTCACAGTTCCTACCACTTTTATTGTATCTTATCTCAGACATTTTCCCACATCACACCTGGAATTTGTAGCCACTGAGTCAACCTTTAAGGTTTTCCCTGTTGGTGGAACTGAAGGTTGCCTTAAATAAAGAATAGTAAGTGTTAATAGTTAACGAGTATTTGAACTCAAGCCCAAAAGTTCTCTACCCCCCACCCCCCCAAAAAAAAAACAAAAGAACAAAACCAGACTTATCCCTGGAACAGCATCCTTGTCTCTAAGTGCTAAACCTTACAATAATCTAGGGAAACATAACAACTACAGTTCATCAACCTCTGGTTCATCAGGTGTGGCATGTCAAGTTGCTGTGAACTCAATATATTAACATACTAAAGAGCTGAATCAACACCTAAGCTTGTTTCTCAGAATAACAGATTCATGGAATTTTAATCATGCAAAGGACTTTTAATAGTAAATGTGGAAAAGTGGATAAAGAAGGCTAAAACTGGCAAGGATAACATAGAAAGTAAAGAATGAACTAAAATAGAAAATGCTATGGCAAGAAATAAAAATCTAAGCTGTTCAAGTTAAATCTTATTATAACAAAGAAAATGTTCAGTCCTTTAAAATGTTTACAAGTTCTAGCAAATTCCTCACTTACATTTTGGGGGATTTATACAGCAAAAAAATTTAGTAATGGAATTTATATGACCCTTTGGTGTGGTATAAAATAAGGGCTAAATGGCAAAAAGGAAAGATGTCCTGGGGTCAAAGAGTTTCACATTCAAATCTTCTAAATAGCAATTCATAGCTGGGTGGTCTTGGCCAAATCACTTAGTCTTTAGTCTCAATTCCCTCATTTATCAAAAAGAAATAGCTATTGTAGAGTCTGATCTATAATGGACTTACTGTAATTGGTAGCTATTATAATAAAAGTATGACCTTCTGTAAATAATAGTGGACTAAAAATAAAAGGCAAAATCTACTGGGTTAAGCTGTCAGTAGCAGCGGAGAGTGTCATACGTCTGAGTCTTAGAGAAGGAAGTGAGTGGCCTTAACATACCAAGGGAATCTGATGCTGAACTCCCAAGCTAGACCAGTCATCTAACCATTAAAGAGTCACAACTCATAGAGAAATGGTTTGTATATATAAATGTTTCTGGAATCAGCTTTGCTTTCATAAATATCATTGGGTCTCTAGTAGGTGACAAGGGTTATCCTCCTGCCTTAAAAATGTCTAGTCTACTGCCCAAGAAGAAACGATATTTTTGTTCATTTTATGGCTCTTAAGTTTGAGGCTTTAGTGAAGTTCTAGTAGGAGACTTTCTAAGGAATATTTGAATTTATCTAGCAAGAAAGCAGCAAGAATTAGACTTAGAGGCTGGTTTTGAAATTTAGGTACGAATTTGTTAGAAAGTCCAGGGAAAGACAATCTTTCTCCAGAATGAAGTACCTTTTTTTTTGGTCTTTTTTCAGACTGAAAGAATTTTTTTCTAGAGTAAAGGACAAAGAATAAAGGATTCTGGACTTGTCCAGACAATTCCAAGAAATGAGATATGAGCAGTATACCTTCTATACCTTTTATAATGGAAGACGAGGCTATAAAGGTTACCTGAGTTAGGTGAGGACAGCCTTATATGGGCCAGAAGTAATATTAAGAAGTAAGGTTTACTTTATATAATAAAGTGATTGAAAGGGATGAGGAAATCAGCATGTTATCAAAATCAAACTTACATTTATTTCTAGTATAAGTCCTAAATATGAATATTTGAGAAGGGGAACAATTAATAGAGGGAATCTAACACATTTATAGCTTTTGGTTCAAGTTACATTTCAAAATCACTAAAAATAAACAATTATTTCTCCTTATATATCTTCTCTTTTTGGCTATCCATATCTTCTTAATTTTTTCAGGTGCCTCTTTCTCTGACTTTGGAGGCCTCTTTTTGTCTAACTGTGAAACCTAATAGCCTTTATTCACTATTACTATGGATAAAGATGGTTTCCTCCAGTGTGCTGTCCAGAAGAAAATATAGAATCATAGAAAGGACTTAGGAGTAGATAAAATTAATGACTTTGTGAATGTTTTCTCTCTCTCTCTCTCTTTCTCTCTCTCTCTCTTTTAAATTCAGCTCTTTCTCTTTTGGTCTTGGAAAAGCTGATTAACAGAATCTCAGATATCTAGTGATAATAAATCTTGTATGAGTTTTGTCTAAACAGATGTCGTTGTAAAAAGCAGCAATGTCAAAAAATGCTTGTCCAGTCATTTAAGCTTTAGTTAATGCATTTACTTAACAAGAATTTACTCTGGACCAGGAAATATTATAGGTGTCAGGAGGTACAATGTTTCATAAGTTATAGTTCCTCCCTTAAAAGAGGACCTCAGATAAGAGATAAGTTCAGGAATATATGATAGAAGGTAATATATATATCACTCTGAGATGAACTGATGGTATTAAGAACATATTTAACACCCTCCTTTTCTATTTCAAGTGTTTTAAGGTGTCTAGTAAAGTAGTTATTTTATTTCCTTTCAAAAACTTAAAGCTGACATTGAATGCAAAAAAAAAAAAAAGTGAAACATTCAGGTACCCAGTAAGTAGAAGAAATTTATAGCTATAATTGGAGGTAAGTGGACTTAAAAAGGAAAATCTTACGAGCTCATCACATTAACAACCACATGGCAACAATAGTCAAAACTATAACCTGTATGTTAAGAGAACTAATCAAAGCATTAAATTGGGATCCAGGAACAAGTTAACTTAATAAAAAATAAATGAAAAGGTTATTATAATATAGTATTCCTCTGGTTGAATTGAAGCAAACAAAACAAAAAACAGTTGCCGAACTTAACCCAAAAATGTAAATAAGGATCAGTGATAAATGGAATTCCATGTTCAGAAACTGGACTTGAAGTTGCTGTGATGAATGGAAAAGTAAAGACCAGAAATATTAATTAGAAAAGTATAATGCTGGATTACATAACAAGTGCAAAACTACTTAATAGAAGGCCACTGAACCTGGGCCACACTTAGAAGAAAGCAATCATAGAATCAGAAGAATATTACTACCAGTGAGACAGTGTATAAGAAGGGGGAAAATTTATACCTAAAGTTAAGAGAGATAACAATGATGCTATCAAATAAGAATAAGGAACTAGGTATCCAAGGAAAAGAATCTTTAAAAAATTAGAGATAAGAATGTAGCAAGTTTACCTTTTGACAAACAGAAGAGAGAACAGAGGTATTACTATTCCAGACTTTAAACTACACTAAAAAGCCATAATACTTAAAGCAGCATGGTACTGGTACAAAAACAGACAAACAGACCAATAGATCAGAATCGAATACCCACAAATAAAACCACATATTTACGGACAACTCATCTTTGACAAAGGGGCAAAAAACATACCCTGGAACAAGGATATCCTCTTCAGTAAATGGTGCTGGGAAAACTGGATCAAAACTTGTAAAAACAAAAGAACCAGGACAACACCCTTACAACATGTACAAAAATTAACTCAAAATGGATAAATGACCTAGAAGTGAGACATGCAACTACAAAATACATAGAAGAAAACCTGGGTAAAACCCTTCATGAATTTCACCTCAGAAATCCATTTGGGAAAACAACTATGGCCAGCAAAAAAAATGAAGGAAACCATAAACAGCTGGGACTATATCAAACTAAAAAGTTTCTGTTCCACAAAAGAGACAGTAAACAAAATAAAATGATATCTAACCGACTGGGAGAAAATTTTTGCCCTTCAGACAAGTGACAAGGGTCTGATAACAAAGATCCACAAAGAGCTCCTACAGCTCAACAAAAACAAAGGAAAAAACCCACTCAAAAAATGGGGAGAAGAACTAAAAAGACACTTCACCAAAGAGGAGATACAAATGGCTAATTGGCATATGAAAAAATGCTCCACATCACTAATAATCAGAGGAATTCAAATTAAAACCACACTGAGATACCATCTTACACCAGTAAGAATACCCCATATAAATAAAATGGACAACAACAAATGTTGGCGTGGATGTGGAGAAAAAGGAATTCTCTTACACTGCTGATGGGAGTGCAAACTGGTCCAGTCATTATGGAAGACTATGTGGAGGACCCTCAAACAATTGAAAAGTGGACTTACCATTTGACCCAGCAATCCCACTTGTAGGAATCTACCCAGAGGAAATGAAAACATTAATTCAAAAAGACACCTGTACGCGCATGTTCATTGCAGCTCTGTTTACAATTGCCAAGATTTGGAAACAAACCAAATGCCCCAAAAGAGATGATTGGCTAAAAAATATGTAGTACATATACACAATGGAATACTACACATCAATCAAGGAGGACAATCACATATCATTCTCAGCAACAGGGATGGAACTAGAAAGACTCATTTTAGCAGAAATAAGTCAAAAAGAAAAGAGAAGTAGAGGATGATCTCACTTATACGATGGATATAGGGAAAAACAAACAAGCGAATAAGAAAGAATGAAAACAACCAATAGCACTGAACAATGGAGCGAGAGAGGAGGAGGAGGGAGAAGAAGGCAGGGGAGGTGAAGAGCACAAAAGATCAGGATGGTTAACAAGTGTTAGTGAAGTGGGAAAGCCCCGAGGTACACAATAATGGAATAGTGTAATATAAATATACATATATACGCAAATTTAAAATATTTAAATTAAATTTTTTATAAAAGGACAGGGTTATTAGGGAATCGAGAAAGAAAAAGGGAGCCAGCTGCATAGTGCCAGGCAGGCAGGAGAGCTGCTTCTCCCCAGCATAGAAATTGTACTGATTTCTTTTTTTCTTAATTTATTTTTTTATATATGTGTTTTACTTCTTTGTATTCCCTGGGGACCACCCACCACTTTCCCTCCCTGACCACTCTCTCCCATCTCCACCCCTCCTCACCACCCCCCACACATGTACTGATCCCTTTTATGGAATTTTTATGTACATGTCTATGGCCTAAATTGTCAGCTGGAATAAATTTTATAGTTAAAAAAAGAATGTAGCAAGTTTAAAATAATTATGTGAAAAGATAATATAAAAATTAAGTTAAAGATTAATTATGTGAAAGACACAATAAAAGAAAGGATTGATTGATTGGAAGATAGAACACAGGAAATCTCCCCTAAAAGTGAGAAATGACACTAACAAAAGAAAAGTTAGTAAATTCAAAAAAAAGAGTAAGAGTAAAAAACATAAAAAAATAAGATAGTCAAAAGTATCTTATTCAAAAATAATTATAGGTTCATAAGAATTTGCAAAAATACTAAACTAAGGTCCTATATACCCATTACCTAGTATCCCCAGTGATTATACCTTATATGTTATACATAATATCAATACTTAGATATTAATAGTGGTATAGTATTTATAATTATATGAATGTATCTCCCCTGAAGTTCTGAAGTCTACTTGTTTTGATATTAGTAAATTTACTCTTGCTTTCTTTGTTTTAACATTTTCATGGTGTATTTTTTTCCCCAAACTTTTACTTTCAACTTACCTATGTCTTATATATTTGAAGTTAGTTACTCATAGACAGCATATGTTTGAGTCATGTTTTTAAACCATTTTGCCAATCTTTCCTTTTAAGCAGTATATTTTGATCACATCCTTATTTTTAAAATAAACTTCGTTTTTAACATCAGTTTCAAGTTTACCAAAATATGCAAAATGAATACAAAGACTTCCCACATCCAATTTCCTCCATCGTTAACATCTTATTTAATGGAATTTGTTTGTTACAATGAATGAGTAAATAGTAAAATATTATTATCCATTATCTTTAGTTTTTCTCCTAATATTCCTTTTCTATTGGAGGGTCCTATTCACAATACCATATTCTAATAGCTGCCATGTCACCTTTAGCTCTTGGCTATGACAGTTTTTTACACTTAGCTTGTTTTTGCTGACCTAAATAATTTTCAGGAATATTATTAAAGTATTTTGTAAAATACCCCTCTCTCCAATCTGGATTTGCCTGATTTTTTTTCCCTCATGATTAGACTATGGTTATGGATCTTGGAAGGAACACCACAGAGATAAAGCTCCATTTCATCAATCATATTAAGGATATGATATCAACATGACATCACTGGTGATTTTGATTTTCATCATGTCATTTGGCTAATCTGAAGCCATTGTCATTTAAATAGTCTTCCCTTATAAATAAAGCACTTTTTTCCTGTTATTTTAAAAAGTTTAACTTTATTTAGTTTTTAAAAGTTTGATTAACATATATCTTGGTATGGAAAGAGTTTATTTTGTTTTCTTAGCTTCTTAACTCTATAGATTTATATGAAGATACTTTGCTTTTCTAAATCTAAGCAACCTGCAGTCATTATGTTTTCAGTTCTTTGTTGTTCAGATTGGGTGATTTTCTATTGTTCTACCATTAAGTTGACTGGTTCTTGCCTTAGTTGTCTGTTTTTATGTTGAGCTTATTTACTAAGTTTTTCATATTATTTATTTTGTATTTCAATTACAGTTCCTTTCAGTTTTTCATGTCATCTATTTCTCTGCTGAGACTTTCTATTTTTTTCAATTGTGTCAAACTTCTTTGTAATTGTTCATTCAAAATATTTTGATGATGATAGCTTTAAAATCCTTGTCAGATAATTCTAATATTTATATCATACCATTTTTTGGCTTCTGCTGATTCTCTTTTCTCATTCAAATTGAGATTTTACTCACTCTTGGTATGATTGTTTTTGAATTGTGCCTTGGAAATTTATAATATTATGTTTTGAGGCTGAATTTTATTTAAATCTTCTGTTCAGCAGGACTCCTCTAATGTCATATTGGTGGAGGAAGGTCAATACCACCTTGTTATTACTGCCAGGTAGGATTACAGGTTCCCCACAAGGTCTCTAGGTTATAGCAGAGATCCTTGTTATTACTGTGGGTTCAGACTTCCTAGATGAGCTATGCAATGATGGGGACACTGTAGAATGATGGTAGAAATCCTGAGTCTTTATTTGGTCTCCTTTGACACCATTTCAGACAGCATGAGAGGAATGCCTTGTTACTACCAAATGCCAGGGGAGTCTAGGTTCCCACAAGGTTTCCACTAATATTACAGAAGTGGGAGTTTCCTTTTTACTATGCCTTCCTTTACAACTTTCTCCTGATATCACCCTGGTGAGTGGGTTGCAGAGGAACAAATCATAGTAGTCAAGCAAGGGTAGAAATCTAGAATTCCCATTAGACCATTGCTGGGAGAAGTGGGGATCTGGCCATAGATTTTTTTTAAAAAAAGTGTCATTTTGGAGTAGGGTGTTATTGTTTAAAAGTTCTCTATTTTGCTAGTCTGCGTTTCCTAGCTATTTGGTAAAGTCTGACTTTTCCTGAGGTTTTTTTCTTTATGACTTTAGTGTTTCTGGGTTGCTAGCTACCCCAAGATATATATGGTAAAAAATCAAGTCCAGTGAATTCACCACTATGTCATTCTTGAGGTCCCTAAACTGCCTCACTCCTTCATTTCTCAATCTTCTTAGTGTTTAAGTAGGTTTATAAAATAATGTCCACAATTTCTTAGATATATTTAGTGGGAGGAAAAGAAAGAAATGCATCTACTTCTGGTAGCAGTTTTGAAAGTTGAGCACAAAAAAAAAAAAAAAAGGAAAAAAAGGCAGGGTAGATAATATTTGAAGGAACGCAGCTGAGAAATTTTCTGCCATAGCAAAAATTGAACTTTAAATTTTAAATTTAAGAGGTACATTGAATTTTTGTTAGAATGAAAAAATAAGTTTTCACTTAGAATCACTTTACAGAATTTGTAGAACATCATAAAGAAAAGACAATAGAGGAAAGACATTTCCCCAAAGGGAATGCCAGAAAATTCAGCAACTGTTTTATCAGCAGTAACCATATTTGTCTGGAAAGTCTAATTAATGTTGGAAATTTGGGAGAAATATTATAAGCTTAGAATTAACCAAAACAAACCAAAGTTTATCTAGGAAGAAATTCAAACAGAAATATTATCAAATACCTTAGAGTTTATAAAGTTAGCTGTCCACAGACCCTAACTGAAAGAAAGATATAAAGTAAAAATATACTAAGAATAAAGTGTGGAATTCAAGAACAAATACATGAGTGAGGATATCAACAAAGCAAGTTCATAAACCTAAAACACAAATGATTATAGACATAAAATAGATACCATTATTATTTCAAAGTAACAGGAAATAATATGTCATTGTGACAAAATAACAGTTAATAATACATTCATTCTCTCTGTCCCGTCCAGACACAGAGCTCACTCCTTCCCGAGCGCCTGAGGAAGCCCTCTCTCCCCCGTCATGGCCAACAAAGGTCCTTCCTATGGCATGAGCCGTGAAGTGCAGTCCAAAATTGAGAAGAAATATGATGAGGAGCTGGAAGAACGGCTGGTAGAATGGATCGTAGTGCAGTGTGGCCTGAATGTGGGTCGTCCAGACCGTGGGCGCCTGGGCTTCCAGGTCTGGCTGAAGAACGGCGTGATTCTGAGCAAGTTGGTGAACAGCCTGTATCCTGAGGGCTCCGAGCCAGTGAAGGTGCCTGAGAACCCACCCTCCATGGTCTTCAAGCAAATGGAGCAGGTGGCTCAGTTCCTGAAGGCAGCTGAGGACTACGGGGTCACCAAGACTGACATGTTCCAGACGGTTGACCTCTTCGAAGGAAACGATATGGCCGCGGTGCAGAGGACCCTGATGGCTCTGGGCAGCCTGGCAGTTACCAAGAATGATGGGCACTACCGCGGAGATCCCAACTGGTTTATGAAGAAAGCCCAGGAGCATAAGCGGGAGTTCACAGAGAGTCAGCTGCAGGAGGGAAAGCACGTTATCGGCCTACAGATGGGCAGCAACAGAGGGGCCTCCCAGGCTGGCATGACAGGCTACGGAAGACCTCGGCAGATCATCAGTTAGAGGGGGCCCTGCCTCAGCCGTAGCCCTCCCCAGCTCCTTGGCCTCAGCCTTGCCGCCCCCCCCACCCCGCCCGCTCACTCACACTGCATAGTTCCTTCAGCCTGGCAAGCTTCCAGGCCCTGTCGCTGAGCAAAGGTGACTGCTCTTGGACAACTGCCCTGACCCATCAGCCGAACTTCTTACTCCAGAGCACCACTCCCCACTACTCCTCAGCTACCCCCCACCTCTGCTGTCTTCCTCAAC